>CAUYQG010096087.1:0-11942 GCA_963574415.1 Tarsius wallacei
AACTTGTTACAGCAACTGCAGCAACTCAGCGAGAACAAGAATGAGTGCACTCAGAACAGGCACCAGAGACTAAGAGGAGAATCAAAGGTGTTCATTCCGGAAGTCTCAGGTGGAGTAGCCTCCCAAAACCTGAGCCCTGACCCTCACTTTCAAGCTGCTTTTATAGAGCTTTTTGGTCACAACACACCTGGGTTTGCCATTGGTGGGTTTACAATTTTAAATTTAGGACCGGGAACAGTTACTTCTACTTCTACAACAGCATTGAAGCAAACATTTTTATGGACATTTTCATATGAGGTGTAATAAAGTGGGTTTACAGAAAGAGAGATTGTAGTTAAGAAAAATGACATGTAGCTGCTTACTTACAGTGTATTTACAGAAGCAGAGATGTCATGTAGTTGCTTACTTAAGACCCTCGAGATCAGCTTTCCTGCTTAATTCCCTATTTCAGCTGTTATTCCTAGTCTGATTAACAGGGGTATAATTTCGGTGGCTCTTTTTTGGGGGGTGTATGATGCTAGAGGCACTGTAAGAGATTGGTTATTGGGAACAATATTTGTGGAGTGAGGAAAGTTAAAGTATAGGTTCCTGCCCAGTTGGCCGGTAAGCATTGGTAGGCGTTTGTTCCATAGACAAAGAAAAGACCTATAAGAGGTTGGCACCAGGATTTGGCTGTCAGGTGAGGGCCAAGTTTCTGGATATCAATAACCTGGTGACATTGGCTGGTGGTTAGGTTGCCAACTGACTTCATTCCCATTCTGTTTGTCAGGCATTTGGATGCCTTTTGGGACAATTTAACCTGGGTTAGTATAGTAACCATTTCATGAGGCTCCGGACTGCTGGTCATCAGGATAACATTTATAATTTCCTGTGCTATTGGAGTTGCAGCAGAACGGGGTGGGGGTGGGGCACGGGGAAAGCTGTGGACAAACAGATCCAGCAGTCTTTGGCCAAGTTGGGTTTAAAATCATTAAGGAGGTGATGAGTTGCATTTAACATTTGATTTAGACGAGGGTCTAAAGTAAGAGGTTTGTCTGGCTCATATTGGTGAACCGTATCAGAAGTGACCCAACAGGCTTGGGGAACATCAGGGTAGGTTGGGTCTGGCAGACCCCAGTAAGCGTTTTTATATACTTTGTCTTATCATTTTTAGTACAGAGGGTGATAGCAATACATTTAGTGAATTAACAACCAGTGAAAGAGTTTATTTACGGTTTTGATAGCTGACTCCTCAGGCTTCCACAGTGCGTAGATTAGTCAGCTTCCAGAGTGCCTTAAGCAGGGCTGATGCTCTGTAAGTTCTCTGGAGGCAGGATGGTGATCTTAGATAGTGATTTTGAGGGGGTTCTTAGGGTTTCTGGTTGCTGTCCAGTTGACTGAGCTCTCTGGTAGTGCAGCAACTTTTACTCGGGTGTGATGGATCCGGGTGTCTGTACCTGCAACATTTAAAGCTGTGGGGGGTTGTTAGGAGCATGGAGTAGGGACCCTTCCATGTGGGTTTTAGGGGTGCCTTGTTCCAGTCTTATACTCATACAAAATCTCCTGGCTTGTAGGGTGTATTGGGTTGCTTACGGGCTGGGGACGTCTTTCTAGCACCCAGTGGTATAACTGGGGTATGGTGGTAGCTAAGAGCTGTAGCTGGGAATGGATATCTAGATTTCCTATTTCTTTCCTGTCTTCAGGGACCCTTATAAGGGGAGGAGGTCTGCTAAACAGGATTTCGTAGGGGGAGAGCTTGATTTCTGCTCGGGGAGAGCATCTTACTCAGAGGAGAGCCATAGGCAATACAGAGGCCCAGAGCAGTTGGGTTTCCTGACAAAACTTACTTAAAGCTTGCTTTAGCATTCAGTTCATATGCTCAACTTTCCCTGAACTCTGAGGCCTGTAAGCTGTGTGCAAGTTTCATTTGATTTGTAGAGCCCTTCCTAGTCCTATGTTCTGAGTTAGAACCCCCAGGGCCATTCCCTTTTTCTCATGAACAAAGAGATTAAATTTTCAAGTTACATCAGGGAGTCCCAAGGCAGGGGCTTCTAGTAAAGCATTCTTAAGGGTAAGAAAGGCTTCCTGTTACTGTTGCCCCCATTGGAATGGCTCCTTTTCTTCCCCCTTTGTGGCTTCATAGAAAGGTTTGACTATTAATGAGTAGTTAGGGATCCAAATGCAACAGAATCTGGTGGCCCCCAGAAACTCTCAGATTTGTCTTTGAGTCTTCGGGGTTGGAAGGGCCCAAATTGCCTTTTTCCATTCAGGCCCAAGGCCCGATGCCCATTTGAGATTAGAAACCCCAAGTACTTGACTGTTTTCTGGCAAATGTGGGCCTTTTTAAGGGACACCCTGTATCCAGCTTTCTGGAGCAAGTCTAGCAATGTCTCTGTTGCCTTAGTGCAGTCCTCTAAGGTTGTACTTGTCAGGAGGAGATCGTCCACGTATTGCAGAAGTGTACGCTTGACTTCCATTCTTGGGAAGTGTGCCGGATCCTCTGCTAGGGCCTTTCCAAATATGGTGGGGGAGTTCTTGAACTCCTGGGGCAACTGGGTCGAAGTTAATTGCTCCTTTCAGCTGGTGGTGGGTTCTTCCCATTCAAAGGCAAACATGGGCTGACTTACAGGTGCCAGGCTGTAAGCATCCTTCAGATCCAGACAGGTGTACTATCGGGCCCCTGCAGGCATGAGGCCTAGGAGGGTGTACGGGTTAGGGACCACCAGAAAGACCACCAGAAGGATAGTTGTTGTGGCTTGGTTGATGGCCTGCAGGTCCTGAACAGGTAAGTAATTATTGGTGCCTGGTTTTTTCACTGGCAACAGAGGAGTATTCCATGATGATTTGGACTGGAGCAGCCCAAATTTTAGTAGTCTTTGAAGGTGAACTTGGATGCCAATCTTGGCTTCCCAAGGTAAGGGATATTGTCAGACCCTTACTGGGTGGGCTATGGGCAGCAGGTGGACTATTACCAGAGGATGATTGACAGCTAACTCAGGAAGGTTCTTCTCAGCCCAGACTCCAGGGAAGCGGGAGCTCCATGTTTCCAGGGCTGGGTTGATGTTTGTGGCAGGCTGGGAATGGAGTCTCCATTCTTCCTCTTGGGGAATTGTGACAAACAAAATTAAGGAGGTGTCCTTTGGGGGTCCCAGTCATGTGGCTCCCAGCAGTTCAAGGCAGGCGGGACCGTCAGCCAAGAAGGTGATCCGGGCCTCCAGCTTGGACAGCAAGTCCCTTCCCGTCAAGGGTACCAGACATTCTGTGACATACAGGAAATCATCTTTTATCTGGTGTTTGCCCCATGGTGCAATTGCAAGTTTCAGAAAAAGAGCATTTGATTTGGGCTCTAGTAGCCCCGTGATTTTTGTTTTTCTTTTTGACATGGGCCCCACTGGTTTGGTTACAACTGAATGCTCTGCTCCAGTGTCCACCATAAAGTCTGTTGATTGGCCCCCAACCTTCATTTTGATCATGGGCTCATGGGGGCCTAAGTCGATTGAGCCCTGTCTGTCTCAGTCTGAGTCAATGCTAGCTAGCCCAATAAAGCCAGCAGCAAAGGGTGTCTTGTATGGGGCAGTGTTCATCTCCATTCCTTGATTACTTTTTTCTTCTCTCTGAGGTCTATCAGGGCAGTCCTTCTTCCAGTGTCTAATTTTCTTGCAGTATGCACACTGATTTCGTTGTAAGGGGACATGGGTCCTGGGCTTTGCTTTTGTTTGCTTTGACTTGAATTCAGCTGGCCGGCCTAGGACTACAGCAAGGAGAATTGCCTTTTGCCTCATTCTTTGGTCAGTCTTTTTGTCGACCTCCCTCTTGTGTCACCTGTTGTGGGCCTCTGATCTCATGTAGAGGCATTTGGAATGTAGATTGCTAGCTTGAGGCTGAGCAAAGGTGCCTCCCCATTTGGTCCAGCTCTACAGGCAGTGGTGGGCACACAGATGGCGGAAGTGTGTCTGGCAAGGGGAGGCCTCTGGTATTTTTGGTGTCAAAGAGGGGGCCTCTGGTATTAGTGGCATGATATAGGGGGGGCAATAGCAACAGAGGCTCATCATCTGGGTCTCCTTGGATGATTGGTGGATTTTTAGCTTGGTCTCAGTTTTGATCTTTTGGCTGATGTGGAGCCTTGGCTAGGAGAATTCTACTCTGTCCCTGCCTGCCAGTGCAAAACCTTATCCAAGGAGGCTAAGCTAATGCAAGCTGTCGCCAGGAATCTATATATAGGAACTGATCTGCATGGCCCGACTCCCTGGTTACCACCCGGTTACGCAGCCTTTATCTTGGTTACATCCAGTGTTCCCTCGGGAGGCCAGTCCTTGGTTAACATTGGCTGCTCTATTGTGTAGAGAGTTTTTAGTTTTCTTGGAGACATTTTAATACCATAGTCTCCTACATTACCTGTCCTGAAGTTTTTGATCATACAGTCTAAGATGTGGGTTTTGAAGAGGACCCTCCCATAGTGTGCCTCCCACTGTATCAGTGTTGCAGAACAAAAGACAAAGACCTCCAATTGGATCGCCCATCTGGTTGCTTCCCCAAAGGGAATTTAAGATGCCTCTTAGCAATTGGTGAGTTGGTATAAACCCCCAACCCGAACCAGCCCTATGATGGGGCTGGGGCCACCTTCAGCTGTGTGAGGCTGTCATGGTTAGGGCCCAATCAGACTCCGTAACCTAAAGGCCATGGAGCCACACACACATTTACAGCACTTTCACTCTCTTTCTTTCAAATGCAGATGAACCTCCCCCAGAGATTCTACCTGAGCAGGTACAATAACTGCTGGGAGATGATCAGACTCCCGTCACCACCATTCAGTGGCCCTGACTGACTGGGCACCCCGGGGTGTCTTACCAGTTCCTGGAGTTCTCATGGATTGGTCCACTATCTCTGTTTGGTCCACTGAGCAGAGCACAGTCTGTTGGTCTGGGTCATGGCTCACGGAGGCTGGATCCCAAACAACTGGCCAGGAGGCATGCCTTCCTTGTCCTTGGGCTGCTTCCAGGCCACAGCTGAGTCCAGCTACAGCAGTGACTCAAAGGGCCAGCCTAATCTGAGGGCACAGCAGTGGCTTCCCGGCCAATGCACCAAAAATGTTACAGCAACTATAGCAACTCACCAGGAACAGGAATGAATGCACTCAGAACAGGCACCAGAAACTGAGAGGAGAATCAAAGGTGTTTATTCCGGAAGTCTCAGGTGGAGTACCCTCCCAAAACCTGAGACCTGACCCTCAGTTTCAAGCTGCTTTTATAGAGCTTTTTGGTTACAACATACATGGGTTTACCATTGGTGGGTTTACAATTTTAAATTTAGGACCAGGAACAGTTCCTTGTACTTCTACAACAAGCATCGAAGCAGACATTTTTAATGGACGTTTTCACATGAGGTGTGATAAAGTGTGTTTACAGAAAAAGAGATTGTAGTTAAGGAAAATGACATGTAGCTGCTTACAGCGTATTTACAAAAGCAGAGATGGCAAGCAGTTGCTTACTTAAGATAAGACCCTCGAGGTCAGCTTTTCTGTTTAATTCCCATTTTTTCTGTCTCAAACTAACTCTAGATCTTCCAGATTATCCTGACTTACCAGATTAAAGGGGTTTTTGTTTGTTTGTTTTTTTGAGTGGAGTCTTACTCTGTTGCCTGGGCTGGAGTGCAGTGGTACACTCATGGCCACAACCTGCTGGGCTCAGACAATCCTTCCACCTCAGCCTTTCAAGTAGCTGAAACTATAGGCAGGTGCCACCACACCCAGCCAATTTTTTGATTTATTGTAGAGATGAGGTCTTGTCATGTTGCCCAGGCTGGTCTTGAACCCTGGGGTCAAGCACTTCCGCCTCCCAAAGTGCTGGGATTACAGGCGTGAGCCACCATGCCTAGCTCAGATTATAGTTAAAATGTAACTAATGAAAAGGATCTTTAGGAATCTATAAATGCAACCTTCTTGTTTTAGAGAAGAAAAAAAAACAAAATGAAGTGACTTGCTCAAGGTCATTAGGTCCTATCAGAAATAGAACTTGAACCCAGTTCTCTGTAGTGTATCACTCAGAGCGTCAGAAGTCCCATATAGGGCACGGTCATTTATTGTCTGCCAAAGCAAGTTTCTCCTGGTTCTTTCGCCATGACCTAGCTGTGACGTATTATTTTTAGTGGACCTATTCTGATTCATTCTAATCACCTCCTTTTTTAAAATTAAAAAAGTATGACATTTTGACTCTTCAAATGCTAATAAACCATCTGTTTAATCATGTATTCTGACCCTGGTTGTGGATGGTACATTTTAGTACTCTGTGTTTCCTATAACCTACATTTTCCACAACAATCTTTCACTCCTTCTTCACTTGATCTTAGTCAAAGGCCAAGAAGTGATTTTTACCCCTTCTTCAGTACCCCCTTCTTTTCATTATTTGACAAAAATCCACCACAATGATTCTGTCACACTTATGTGGTTTCTTTTTTTGTTTTTTGTTTTTTGAGTTGGAGTCTCACTCTGTCGCCCAGGCTGGAGGGCAGTGGCACACTTATGGCCACCCCAGCATCAACCTGCTGGGTTCCGGTGATCCTTCTGCCTCAGCCTTCCAAGTAGCTGGAACTATAGGCGCACGCTACCACACCCCGCTATTTTAAAAATTTTATTTATTGTAGAGATGAGGTCTCGCCACATTGCCTGGGCTGGTCTCGAACCTGCAGGCTCAGGCAATCCATTCCCCTCGGCTTCCCAAAGTGCTGGGATTACAGGCTGAGTCCCTGAGCCTGGCCTGCGTTTGTTTTAATGCTGTGGTATGTACTTTTTCAGACACAGAGACTTTAACTTTTGTAAACTGTCTAGAAAACCTCTTACTGTGATTTCTTCTTTTATACCAGACTTGAATTCATCTTATTTATTTATTTTTAAAAGAGACAGTGTCTCACTTGTTGTCCAGGCTGGACTCAAACTCCTGGGCTCAAGTGATCCTCTTACCTCAACCTCCCAAGTAGCTGAGTCTATAGGCACATGCCACTCATTCACTCTTGAAAGCCTCTTTATGGTATTTTTCTTACACTTTCCAATTTGAAGATCTTTATCCTTGGAGAAGAAAGAAGCAAATAAGGGCTATTATGTTTTTTATTTCAATCATCTACAGTGTATTCACTATCTTTTCCAAAAAATGTCCTATGCTTTTTTTCTTCATTTCTGACTTAGAACATACTTGTCAAAGTCTTCCTTTCACTACTCTGCCATAAAAAGAAGGAAGAAATGCCTTAGGTAATAATTTGAAATAAACTCCATGGTGTGTTGTTGATTGAGGCAAGCATGGTGCAAAATTATAAATGTGAATGACTATTTTTTTGGTGTAAAATTGGAAGAAAAGACTATAGACCATATTTTATTGATTCTAAGATGTACATGTTTTTATATTTTTACTGTCCCTGAAGTTAGAATGCCTTGTCTAATAATAGATGTTATAATACAGTTTAATGGCCAGGACTTTTAAAAAACGTTTCTTTTATAGTAGTATACATGATAATGGCACATTTGCAATCAATGAGATCTTAGATTTGATGAAATAAATTGTTTGTATGTGCATGGAATTTTCTCTGGAACTGTTCTCAAGGAACTAGTAAAATAGCTCACAGGCCGGGCTCAGTGGCTCAGTCTGTAATCGCAGCACTTTGGGAGGCTGAGGTGAGTGGATTGCCTGAGCCCATGGGTTTGAGACCAGCCTGGGCAACTTGGTGAGACCTTGTCTCAATAATAAATCAAAAAATTAGCCAGGCATGGTAGCATGCGCCTATAGTTCCGGCTACTTGGAAGGATCACCGGAACTGACGCTAGGGTGGCCGTGAGCATGCCATGGCACTCCAACCTGGGCGACAGAGTGAGACTCCAGCTCAAAAAAAAAATAGGTAGCTCGTAGGGAATGCAACTAGGAGAGTGGGGAACAGAGGTGACAGAATTTATATTGCATTTCCTTTTGTATCTTTCACATTTTGACTCACATCACTATGCTAACAAGTAAAACATTTGTACAATAGATTCAAATTTAAAAGTACACTGTCCAGGAGTCCTTGTGACACCATTACTTTGTACAGATTTGCACAGGATTCTGTGTTTTTCTTAGTAATGACCAACGAGTGCTGTAAAGTCAGGACTACACCATTAATGCTTTGCTCTTAATGCAGTGTCCAGCACAGTGCCCGATGACTGATGTCATCTCTTCCTCCAAGGTCTTGGTCACTTGTAAATCATTAACCAGATCTTTGTTGGTTATAATTAAGTATAATCTTTTCCCCTCTTGCTTCCTTTACCTTCTTGTTAGTGAAATTGTTCCATAACGCAAGGTATACATCTATCAGATGCTTGGCTTTGATTAGATTTAGACTCCCAACAGAACCATCGAACAGCAGCTAGGGAGATGAGGAGAGAAGCATCTTGAAAAGAAAAGAAAACCAGTTTAATTGGTGCTGATGCACTTGACAACAATCGAGTTACTGTGAAAGCTCACACGTGGTGTTTGCTAAATGAACCGGGAGACAAACACAAGGAACAGCTGTAAAATGGTGGCAGTTGTGCATGCTAATAAAACACCATCGCTGATTCATTCCTGTTGGTAAGATATTTAGACACGCAGTCACTCTCCAGACCACTCTGAGTATGTTATATAGACACAAAAAGTCATATTAAATCTCAAGTAAGCAAAATTAGCCCTAGCAATCATAGGTGACAAATAATGACGATAACCAGTGCAGAGCTAAGATACCAGGTCTGTTCCAAAAAGAAGCCAAAAAATGCAAAACAGATGAGGCAGGATTTTCAGAGCCAGAGCTTTCAAGCTTGACAGAGATGGAATCCAAGCCAATGCTGGCGGGCACAGAAAAAGGCGGGTTCCAGGGTGATTACTATCCATTTCTGTTGGCATTTCTGGTTTACTCTTACCGGCAGGCTAGAACAGAGTGAGGCAAGCTTAAGTCCCAGCACATGAACAATTTTTTGTGGTTTGTGTGTTGGTGTACAGATACAACAACAAAATTTCCTAGAATTAGGACAGTCTTAAATTTAGACACATTTGCTTTTCAATAAGACAGATGATTGAACGTGCAAGTAACATCAAACATTTCATGGAATAACTTCCCAAATCAAAGATAGACAATTCGTTCCAATCTATGGTTTTCTTATTTAAATACAAGATCAGGCTGGGCTCAGTGGCTCAGCCTGTAATCCCAGCACTTTGGGAGGCTGAGACAAGTGGATTGCCTGAGCCCGCGGGTTCGAGACCCACCCGGGCAACTGGGTGAGACCTTGTCTCTACAATAAATCAAAAATTATCCGGGCATGGTAGTGCACTCCTGTAGTTCCAGCTACTTGGAAGGCTGAGGCAGAAGGATCGCCGGAGCCCAGCAGGTCGAGGCTGCAGTGACCGTGAGCGTGCCACTGCGCTCCAGGCTGGGCAACAGAGTGAGATTCCAACTCAAAAAACAAACAAACAAACAAACAAACAAACAAATAAATAAATAAAATAAATACAAGATCATAAGTATCACTCCCGATTTTCTTTCCTGTGATTTCCTTTCAAGAGGGTTGTCTGTTCTCCAATGACCTTTTTTTCTCTGTCACACATTTTGTACTCCATGGCATAATTCTTCCATTGGTCCTGAGCCAGATATCCTCTTTGCTCCTCTTGGTCCACTTGCCACCTTTCTCCACCCTACTCTACATCCTTGGAGGCTCACAGCTATGGGCAACTCAAGGGCTCCCTTACCCACCAGCTTCCGGCTGAGGCTGGCTCTTGGGGATCTCCAGCAGGAAATCACAGAAGAGGAATAGAGGTAAGAAGTGTATTCTCCATTGTTACCAATGTAGGTTGGCGGTGTCCCCTGATGAAAGAGGTCAACCATATGAACTGCTGCTCTCAAGGAGGTCAACTATTTAAGACTCTGACCACTCCAGCTTCAGTTACCATTCCCTCTCCTCCTCCCTGCAGGCCTAGGTGTCATAGCAGCATTCTCTTACTTTCCCCTGTGGTCCCTTCACCCATGGTCATGTCTTTGTAAATAGTTTATCTTAATTTGAACGTAACATGTATCTCCTATCAGGACCCTGATGGATAGACTCTCCCACAGGAGTCTTATCCTAAATGTGATCAAATGGAAAAAAAAAAAAAAGCCCTCCAAACCAGGGTTTTAAAAAGTGTGGCTGGAGCCGGATGCGGTGGCTCAAGCCTGTAATCCCAGCACTTTGGAAGACCGAGGCAAGAGGATTACCTGAGCCCAGGGCTTTGAGACCAGCCTGGGCAACTTGGCAAGACCTCGTCTCTATAATAAATAAAAAACTTAGCTGGGTGTGGTAGCGTGCACCTGTAGTTCCGGCTACGTGGAAGACTGGGGCAGAAGGATCGTCTGAGCCCAGCAGGTCTAGGCTGTGGTGGCTGTGAGTATGCCACTGCACTCCAGCCTGGGCCACAGAAGGAAGGCTCCAACTCAAAAAAAAAAAAGTCCAGGCTCGGTGGCTCAGCCTGTAATCCCAGCACTTTGGGAGGCCGAGGCTGGTGGATTGCCTGAGCCTACAGGTTCGAGACCACCCGGGCAACTTGGCGAGACCTCGTCTCTACAATAAATAAAAAATTAGCTGGGCATGGTAGCACGCGCCTGTAGTTCTCGCTACTTGGAAGGCTGAGGCAGAAGGATTGCCTGAGCCCAGCAGATCAAAGCTGGGGTGGCCATGAGTGTGCCACTGCACTCCAGCCTGGGCGACAGAGTGAGACTCCGAGTCAAAAAAAAAAAGTGTGACTGGTAGATGATGCACATTACTATCATTTGAAACTTGATTATAAAGGCAGATTCCCAGGCCCCCACCCAATTCTATCTCTGGAATTCAGGCTAGGAAGTCAGTATTTTAAACAAGTTTTCCAGGTGATTTCAAACACAGCTAAATGAGAGGACTTGTCCCAGAAATACACGATTTTTAAAATTTGCTGCTAATGAAACTAAGGGTTTTTCCAAATCTTGTCAAGGAACCAGAGCATTATCTTAATCTCCCACTAGGACTCCAAATTGCTTTCCAAATCTCATCAAGAAGTCAAAAATAAAACCAAGAAAACTAATGCAAGATAATGACTAGTGTGAACTGATTTCCCAGTGACTAAGAGACCTTCTCTCAGGATGAAAAAATCTTTTACAAGTATGACATAAATCCCAGAGGCCAACCATATAAACATGGAAAATAATTATAAGCAATATTAAGAAACTAATAATAAGCTGAGAAAAAATTATTTTCAATACATATCAAAGAGTCTGGAAGTGGTTCTTTTTGACAACGTTTTTCAGTTTTTTGGATTGATGATGGGGGTGAGAGGGGAGAAGTTTTGCTGATCTGTTCGCTGCACCATAGGTGGAAGTCCCACCTAATTCTTTGTGTGTGTGTACGTATTTGAGTTAGAGTTTCACTCTGTCACCCAGGCTGGAATGTTGTGGCATGCTCACGGCCACCCCAGCATCGACCTGCAGGGTTCTGGCGATCCTTCCACCTCAGCCTTCCAAGTAGCCGGAACTACCCTGGCTAATTTTTTTATTTTTCTTATAGAGATGAGGTCTCGCCAAGTTACCCGGGCTGGTCTCGAACCCGTGGGCTCAGGCAATCCACTCGCCTCAGCCTTCCAAAGTGCTGCAATTACAGGCTGAGCCACTGAGTCCAGCCCATTCATTCTTTCATTTATTTAATAAACATTTATAGATAGCTGGGAGTACAGGTGAGCTCCACCAAACCCAGCTAATTTTTTTATTTGTTTATTTTGATTTTTTTCTCACTCTATTGCCCAGTCTGGTCTCAAACCCGCAGGTTCAGGCAATCCACTCGCCTTGGCCTCCCAAAGTGCTGCAATTACAGGCTGAGCCACTGAGTCCAGCCCATTCATTCTTTCATTTATTTAATAAACATTTATAGATAGCGTATTGCTTAGCAAGTACTATGAACTGTTGCTGTTTTTTGTTTT
>CAUYQG010096089.1:0-20050 GCA_963574415.1 Tarsius wallacei
CGGCACACGTATGTTTATCGCAGCATTGTTCACAATAGCAAGAACCTGGAAGCAACCATGATGTCCATCAAAAGAGGACTGGATCAAAAAAATGTTGTACATATACACGATGGAATACTACGCAGCCATAAAGAAGAATGAAATCATGAATTTCGCAGCAACCTGGATGGAACTAGAGTCCATAATACTGAGTGACCTCTCACAAAAACAAAAAACTAAGTATCACATGTTCTCACTTATATAGTAGACCTTGATCGTCCAACGTATTACCACAAGAAAATGTCTGACTGTGGTGGGAAACTGGGGGGGGGGGGGAATGTGAGGGGGATGGGATTAATGGTGGTGGGTATCTATCTGAGGATGGGGAGACACCTCTTATCAACAAGGGTACCTGAACGAAATATTTTTGTATGCCTAACCCCTAACTGTACCCCACAATAACATAATAAAATAAAAATAAAATAAAATAAAATAAAAAAATAAATAAATAAATAAAAAAAAAGAAGTCAATGCTAGAAAGATAATTTGGGCTTTAAATTCCACAAGAAACTTGCACTTTTGTGCTATAAGCAGAGGAAACACATAATAAATTATCAAGAGAGTAAAGACAAAAATCTGCCCATATTCTAAACAGAACTATCTGAAATGGTAGACATGTTTTATATTTGTATGGCAAAATATGGTAGCTATTAGCCACATGTGCTACTGAGTACTTGAAATGTGGAAAGTATAACTGAGGAACTGGATTTTTAATTATATTTAATTTAAATTAATTTAAGTTTAAATAGTGCCATATGGTTAGTAGCTACTACTGTTGACCGGCACACTGGTAGAATGTGCTTTTCTGTGACAATGTGAAAGATAGATTGGGAAGGCTAGAGATTATGCATTGAGAGGTCAGTAAGAGATCTATTACAATGGTTCAAATAAGAGACAGAACTGTAAGAGAAGACTTAAACATGACTTTTGGAAGGAAAACCAATAGAGCTAAGCAACTGATTAAAAATGGGCAATGAGCAAGAAGATTGAATCAAAGATGGTTCAAAGACTCTTGACTTTGTGAAATGAAAAATGGATATGACAATGTAAGTGCTTTCCCAGAGAATGTAATTGAAAAGGAAAGATCAGTTTTATTTCTAACATATTGAATTTGATGTTCAAGAGACATTCTTGTGATGATGTCTAGAAAATGGTTAAAACATCAATCTTGGACCTCAAAGAATAAGTCATGTGTAGATTAGGTGGCCACTGTCCATTAAATCAGCCCCTTTCAATATCCCCTTAAATTGCTGATTTATCCAAATAAGCAGACATAAGAATCAAAGTAAGAGCCATCATTTTCTCGATCTCAATAAACCCTTCCAAACATGTTTCTGATTGTAAAGCTACAACACTTCTCAATCATTATTTCCCCTAAATCTCTCTACCCTCTACAATGGCTCCCATGTTTATCTATATTGGCCTCCTCATTTCAGACTGTTTATTCCAAGCTCTATGTTTTGCCAATGTCCAGAAAGGGCTCCCTACACCATAAACTTTGTTAAAAATACGATTCAACCTTATACTCTACCCAAGCCAAGTTCCCTGGGAATATAATCTGGTTGGGTCAGGTCTACTGCATTCTACTTAAAGAAATGGATAGTAATTTACCACCCTCTCCCCCAACACAAGGAAAAAAATCAGATAAATAGAAGAGGAAAGAGGACAAGAAAAGACAGAAAAGAGAAGCCTAACAATAGAACCCTGGGCAACATCCACATTTTAAAGGCAAGCACATAAAAATAAAAGCAAAGAAAGGAGATGAGTAGTAGCATAAGAAAGATTAAAGAGAGTATAAGAAAGCAACCAAATATCTACCAATCATATAATAAATAATTAATCAATTAGTTGTAGAATGTTCTTAAAATGGAAATGCTATAGAAGAGTAAAAAAGAATATATACTCATACTTAGCCCTCCACAACAGCCTAAATGCATTATGGAACACAATGTTGAAGAAAAAACAAGGTCAGATACAAATGAATGTACACTCACGCAACGTTCAAAAACAAGCAATAACTTAGTCTTGGGTGCATATTTAAGTCATAAAACTATAATAAAAAGAAAAAAGTCATCATTTTCTTAAAAGTCAAGACAGAGTGATATCAACAAAAATGACAGAGTAAGAGACTCTGAATTTCACCTTCTCATCTCCCATAAGTGAAACAGCAGCAGCAACCTACTCCTCCTTAAGCAAAAGCTGTATGTATCAACCCTTTGGGAGCTCTAGAAATTACTCAAAAGCAGGGAGCAACCAGAAAATGCTTATTTTAAAGAAAATGTGAAAGACTACTTTTTGGTAAGAATGGCAAATGTGGCATTTTAGCTTACCCCCATTTCCAAGCTTGGTAATAACCTTGAAAATATCAACCTGCGTTTCCAGTATCAGAGGGAGCAGAAAAGAATTGTTATCACTTATTTGTTCTAACCTATTCGGTGGCTGCCTGAATAACTGGTTCAAAGGTTTATCATTATTTAACCTAACTTTAAACTGGTCTAGTGCTAAAGCTGCTTAGGGGAAAGAGGAGGCCATATACTGAAACATTTACAGAATATTGTCTTACGTTACTAGTGCTTGAGAAGAGAGATAACAGTTGGGGTAAGTAATAGACTAACCAACATGCTTGGGAAGAAAGGTGGGAAATGAGATGCCCACAAGGCTTTGAAAACCTCCAACATATTTCTGAGAATCTATAAGACCACATACATTCACAGGAATGTGTGCAATATCAGAAGATACCTGAGAAGACTCTAAGTTTTCACCTCCTACTAACCTTGGAGCTCTGCAGGAGCAGAAAGCGAAGCCCAAGGCAGAGTTGTGATTCACCTTGCTGAATGTTAAAGGAATGTCCCTGCTCACAGGCAGTGCCCCTCGCCGAAGACTAAAAGATCTTTTTGGTTTCAGACGCTTAAAGAAATCTCTGCTCACTTATTAGGTGACCACTAAGCTAACAGAACAAAGACTTCAGGGGTCACACAGGACAAAAAATAGAAACTTTAAAGAATTTGTTTAGAAAATGCACTAAACAGGCAACAACTATAGCAACAAGCAGCAGCGGCGGCAACAAATCACAGGGAAGAGAGAGAATCTGATTTTCAGAGTTAACACATTATAATATTCAAATGCTCAGCTTTCAACAAAAAAGTTGCACAGCATGTAAAGAAACAAGAACTGATAGCCCATACAAAGGAGGTAAAAAGAAATCAAGAGAAACTGTGCTAAGAAAGCCCAGACATTAGACTTTCTAGGAAAACCTTGAAACTAGCTACTGAAGATATGTTCAATGAGCTTAAAAAAAAATTCTTGAAAAGGAAAGTATACGAACAATGTCTCACTAAGTTAAAAATGTCAATAAGAAGATAAAAATTATAAATATTAACAATTTTTAGTTGAAACATACAACAGCTTAAGTAAAAATTTCACTATTGAGGCTTAGCATATTTGAGAAGGCAAAAAAAAAAAAGGAAAAGAAAAAGCCAGTGAACTTGGTTTGTTTGTTTGTTTTTTGGAGTTGGAGTCTCACTCTGTCACCCAGACTGCAGTTCCAGTGAACTTGGAAGACAGGTCAACTGAGATTATCCATCTAAAGAACAGAAAGAAAAAAGAATGAAGAAAAATAAACAGAGCCTCTAAGATATCTGGTTCAGCATCAAGTATACCAATATATGCATAAAGAGAAGAAGAGAGGGGGTATCAAAAAGAATATTTGAAGAGATATTCCCAAATTTGATGAAAAACATTAATCTACACATCAAAGAAGCTCAGTGAACTTTAAATAGGATTATACTAGTCTTCTATGGTTTGATAACAAAATACCACAAACTAGTATTTGTTTTGTTCTGTTTATCACTCTAGAGTCCAGAAGCCCAGATTAAAGTGCCATCAGGTTTGGTTTCTGATTAAACTTTTCCTAGTTTGTAAATGTCCATCTTCTTGCTGTGTCTTCACAAGTACACACATGGGGGGAAAAAAGAGCTCTGGTGTCTTTTCTTTTTTCTTTTTTTTCTTTTTTTTTTTTTTGAGTTGGAGTCTCACTCTGTCGCCCAGACTGGAGTGCAGTGGCCGCTCCCGGTCACCGCAGCCTCGACCTGCTGGCTCCGGCGATCCTTCCACCTCAGCTTTCCGAGTAGCCGGAATTATAGGCATGCGCTACCATGCCCAGCTGATTTTTTGATTTACTGTAGAGATGAGGTCTCGCCAAGTTGCCCAGTCGGGTCTCGAACCCACAGGCTCAGGCAATCCACTCACCTCAGCCTCCCAAAGCGTGGGATTACAGGCTGAGCCACCGAACCCGGCTCTTTTTCTTTTTAATTATTTTTTTTCTTTTAATTTTTTTCTTTTAAAGATGTGGGTACAATTCAGGTTTAGGTATACAAATGTTCATTATGCAGGTACCCTTGTTGATGAGGTGTGCCCCCGCACCCCGCTCCTCCCCAGGCAACTGCCAATCCTGCTTCCCTGCTCCCTTCCCGGCAGTTTTCTTTTCTTATAAAGACACCAGGCCTATCTGTTAAATTAGAACTCCAACCTTATGACCTTATTTAACCTTAATTAACTCCCTGAGGAACTATCTTCATATTGAAAATTGAAGCGTCAATAAATTTATTTGGGGAGGACCCATTTCAGTCATTACATGGATAAACTCAAAGAGATTCACATGTAAACACATAATAATCAAATTGACAAAACTAAAGACAAAGAGAATATTGAAAACAGCAGGAGAAGCAACTTGTCATCTACAAAGACTCTTCAATAAGTTTTATTAATTTCTGATCAACAATTTCTTAGTATAATGTCTAACTTCTCATCATAAACCATGATCTATTAAATGAGCTCAGCCAAGTTGCATGGTACAAGATCAAAATACAAAAATCACTTGTTTTTTAATACACTAGAAATGAAGAATCTGAAAATAAAATTAAGACAGCAATTCCATTTATAATAGCATCAAAAGTAATAAAATACTTAGGAATAAATTTAAGCAATCAAACCTAAGACTTGTACATTGAAAATAACAAAATACTGTTGGAAGAAATTAAAGAAGATCTAAATCACTAGACAGACAGTTCATGTTCATATTCAATGTAATCCCTATCAAAATTCCAACTGCCTTTTTTCACAAATGAACAATTAGATCCTAAAATTTATAGGAAATTGCAAAGGACACAGAATAGTCAAAACAATCTTGAAATAAAACAAAGTTAGAGGATTCACACTTCCTGATTTCAAAACTCACTACAAAGCTAAGTAATCACGACAGTATGATACTGAAATAAGAACAGTCATATAGGCAAACGCAATAGAATTGAAAGTTTAAAAATAAACCCATATATTAATGGTCAATTCGTTTTCAATCAGTTTGCCAAGACCATTCAATGTGGGAAAGAGCAATCTATTCAACAAAATGTGCTTGGACAAACTGGACAGCCACATCCAAAAGAATGAATTTGGATCTTTACCTCACACAGCATACAAAATTAACTCAACTGAATCAAAGGACTAAATGTAGGTGTTAAAACTGTAAAACTTTTCTAAGGAAGCATATATTAACATGAATTAGGTGATGGAGTTTTTCCGGTATAATGCAAAAAGCACAAGCAATCGGCTTGGTGGGCCAGATGTGGGTGGCAGGAAGATGGGGAGTTGCTTCTCCACCTCCCCATCCCCCAGTTCCCTGCCAACTGCAGGCCCAGGTCTCAGCCTTCTTTTCAGGTGCCTTCTGCATTCTCGTGACAGGCTCTGTGGGGCAGGAGTTGAAGGTGGCAGTGGCATCCGTGGGCTCACTGCAGCTGCAGCTGAGCTGCAGCAATTCTACCACATCGCTGTTGTCTCCATTAGCCACCAAAGCTTCCCATTTGACAAGGATGATGTGGAAAAGATGCTCAGGACTCAGAGGCCAAGGCAGTGAGCCTGAGAAGAACGAAGTTATGGGGATGCATCAAGAGTAAGCCAAATCAGAAGGAAACCAAGAACGGAAACAGGTACGCTTATCAGAAAGTTTACCAGACACCACAGGAAATGTGGTTTGTTGACAAAGAAGAATGTGATTGTCTACAACTCAAAGCTCTAGAAAAATTAAATCAACTAGAAAAAAGTAAAAAAATGGAATAACTTGAGAAGAGACAGATGATTTCTGAAGAAAAACACAAGGAATGGGTTCAGAAAAAAGAATGAACAGAAAACAAAATAAAGGGGCAGAAAATTAATGAAGAAATAAAGGAATAAGCAGCAAAGGAATTAAAGAAAGAACATTTGCAAGAAAAAGCAAAGGAAAAATATTAAGAATGGTTAAAGAAAAAATACTAAGGAATTGGGAAAAAGAGAAAGAAAAAAAAAGCAACAGCAAGATGAATTATAGGAGAAAAAAGAAATAGCAGGGAAAAATTATGAAATTGTTGAAAATTGCAAAAAATACACCTTACCTAATTACAAAGAGCAAAGGTTAAGTCAATGGAAAACTTACAGGTTTTAGAGTGGAAATTCCTGTTCAGAGCTAACCTTTCATAATCTAGTGCCTTGGAAACCAATTCATATATCCCTCTCAAAGAAGGTAATGTTCTATCAGGAAAGTGTAAAATATCTATGATGACTCCTCCACACAAGTCACCATCTCTGGAAGTTCATAAAGCCAAAAGAACCTTGCCTTGCAACTCTGTGCAGAATACAAGGATAGTATTATGTGAGAAATAGCATGCTTTTACTTGGAGTTATTAAATTTTAAAATTAGAAATCATTTTTAACTGCTCAATCGGTGATTATTGACGGGTTCTGATTTTTGCGTTTGTATATGTACTCCTTAGAGTTAATTGAGAAATGAATTTTGGATACTTTAGTTCTTATATATGTTTCAAGGTTGATCTTGGCATATTGTTTGCAAGGTAAGTGATTGAATATCTAACAATTGTGTTGTCTTTGTATTTGGCTTACGTTAAAATTACACTGTAATACCAATTTAAAAACCCACAAGTAATAAAAGAAAAAACAGATAAGTTGGACTTTATCAAAGTTTAAACCTTTTGTGCATCAGAAAAAAGTGAAAAGATAATCCACAGAATGGGAGAAAATAGTTGTAAATTATATCCCTGATAAATGTCTACTATCCAGAATCTGTAAAGAACTTTTAAAGCTCAACAAAAAAAAAACCCAATTTAAAAATAAGTAAAAGATGTGAATAAACATTTCTCTAGGGAAGATATGCAGGTGACCAATAAACAAATGAAACAATATTCAACATCATTAGTCATTAAGGAAATGTGTATAAAAACTATAAAATGAGTACCACTTCACGACTACTAAAATGACTATGGTTTTTAGAAAGACAATAATAAATGTCAGTGTGGAGACAGAGAAATTATAACTCTCATAAATTGCTGGAAGGAATACAAAATGGTGGTCACTGTGGAAAATACTTTGGCAGTTACTCAAAAAATTAAACATGAAATTACCATGATCATGCAATTCCACTCCTAAGAATGCATCTGAAAGAACTGAAAACATATGCTCATACAAAATGTGTACACAGATGTTCATAGCACTATTATTCCTAATGGCCAAACAGTGCAAACAAACTCAAAAGAACATCACCTGCTGCGTAGCTAAACAAAGTGCAATATAGTCATACAATGAAATACTTATTGATTGTAAAAAAGAATCAAGTATTGACACCTGCTACAACATGGATAAATCTTAAAAACACAATGCTAAGTGAAAGAAACCAGACGCAAAAGGCCATATGTGATTCTACTTACATGAAATGCTCAGAATGGACAAGACCATAAAGACACAAAGAAGCATGATATGGGAAGAGAGGTTTTGGGACAAACAGCTATTAAGTTCATTCTGCAGGGGAAGGAAGGGATGGGAAAGTTCTAGAATTAGGTAGTGGTAATCGTTGCGCAACTTGGGGAATATGCTAAAAAACCATGAAGTGTACACTTTAAAATGGGGAACTTTATGTTATTCAAGACATGCCTCGATTTTTTTTAATGTTATCGAAAAAAGGCCAGTGAGTGAGGTTGGTAATTGAGAAGGGACTTTGGAGAAGGGAGAGTAGTATTTTATTTGGATCATGGTTACACGGGTGTTTGCTTTGAAATAATTCATTAATCTGTGTACTTATGCATTATGTACAATTCTGAATGTGCATCATATTTCACAACAAAAAATTTTTATGAGAAAAAAAGATGGCATCTGTATGTTGTTTCCAAAAAGAAATTAAAATCACAAAATTAACATAAAATTTACTTCCTTTGGAAATAAGATAAGTGAATATATATTCAAGGCAGTGACTTTTTACATATACTATTTGTATTGGGATCATTATATTCTTATATTTCAAATAGGTATCTTAAGATGTGTATTGTTACAGAAAGATTATTTAAAATTGAAGTGAAATCAGAAAAACAGAGATTGTATATACATGGGAAATACTGACCTTAAAAATGTACAAGCAATAAAAAGGTCATTATACCCTTTCCTAAAAAGTAAAATAATGACAAATTAATTTATAACTAAATCAAGAGTTTTGTGGACTGTAAAAAAAATCAGAGAACTAGATAGAGTTTTATTTGAAAAAATATACACTTTAAAATTATCTGCAATATATTCACCTTGTCTTCTTTGCCTGTTCACTGTCCATCTCCTTCTCCTCTATCTTCTTCTTTTGTAATTTGATACTCATGGTGCCAAAAAAGAAAGCAGAATAAAGAAAAACAATGAAAACTTCCAAGAGGAAAAATGTATCTCACCATTTCACGACCTTAAGTAATGGGTGAAATTCATAAAAGTCTCTTGAAAATCAAACTACTTTAAATATTCTAGAAAAGTAAGTAAGTGCATAAAGGAATACTTAAGAAGGGTGTATTCTACTAAAAACTGAAGAGTTCTATTACAGTTCAAATAAACATTTCCAAAGTTTGTACAGTTGGGATCATTACTCTATATTGAGTTTCTTAAAGCAAAATAACTTTTTTCATTTTTTTATTATTATAAAGATGTGGGGTACAATTCAAGGTTAGGGATACAAGTGTTGATTATGTAGGTACTCTAGTTGATGAGGTGTGACCCTCCCTCCCCGGCAGCCTCCCTCAACTGCCAATCCCAACCCCCTCCACTGACAGTTTCCCACTACTGCCATCCCTTTCTTATTGTTCAAGTTCCACTTATGAGTGAGAGCATATGGTACTCTCTTCTTTGTTTCTGTGATAAATCACTGAGTATGATCAACTCTAAATCCATCCAAGTTGCTGCCAAGTCCATATGTTTGTCCTTCTTTATGGCTGCATAATATTCCATTGTGTATATGTACCACTTTTTTTTATCCATTTCAGCTTTGATGAGCAGCATGGTTGGTTCCATGTTTTTGCTATTGTGAATAGAGCTGCAACAAACACATGTGTGCAGGTAAGCAAGATAACTTTTATAACATGCTTTTTGGAAAGATTTATTATTTTTCCCAAAATTGAAAATTTTAATTTCCATCTTGGAAGGCAGTATAATGTAATAGTTATGAATGAACATTCTAGAAACAAATATTGTTCTATATTCTGAATATATCATCAGTAATCTATGTTTAGCAAAGTAATTAATTTATTTGTAATTCGGTCTCCACATCTTTTAAAGAGAGGATAATAATATTACACAGTTCCTTGGGTTTGTGTAAGGAATACGTGTTTGTGTGAGGTGGGTGTGTGTGCAGTTTGACGATAAAATTTTAGTCCATGATCAGTAGTAGTAGAACTTGTAGTAAGATCTATTACTTGATATCCTGCAAATCTTTCACTAAGTCTGCCTTTTTTTTTTTTTTTTTGAGTAGAAGTATCACTCTGTCACCAAGGCTGGAGTGTAGTGGCACCGTTCATGGCCACCACAGCCTCGGCCTGCTGGGCTCGGGTGATCCTTCCTCCTCAACCTTCCAAGTAGCTGGAACCACAAGCGCACACCACCATGCCCAGATAAATTTTTGATTTATTGTAGAGATGAGGTCTCACCAAATTGCTCAGGCTGGTCTTGAGCTCCTGGATTCAGGCAATCCTCTTGCCTCTGCCTCCCAAAGTGCTGGGATCACAGGCGTGAGCCACCGTGATGGCTAGAAGTCTACCACTTCCATGAATGGGAAAAAAAGATAAATCCTTCCTACCTAAGATCATTTTTCCAGTCAAAAACCAATCCAAGAAAAAAGTATTCTTTAAACCCAATCCCATTTACTTAGCTATTAATGCAGTTTAACATATCTGCATATAGGAAGTTATAAATACATTGGTCTGTGTCCATGCAGACATCATTTTTATCTGTCATCTTCCGGCATTAATAACACTGCAAAAAAGAATGATGACAAAAGTACACCTTCTACTCCTGCATAATAACAAACACTTAAAATTTTATCTGATGATACACCCACCAAACATCGACCTCTTATAAAATCCTACAACACATACAAAACAATAATTTTACATTATTATTACTTCACGATATTCCTAGTCCTGCAGTTAAATTCCAAAAGTCTATATGTTTAAAGAATGCCGTCTTTATTTTCTCACATAGCTAATTATGGCACTTAAACTGCTTAAAATCCTTCCATGTCTGTATGTTTTGGGGGATAACAAGTTCAGTCCCAGACACAACCTTCAAGGCCTTGCGTGATTTAGTTCCAAACTCCCCTTCAACTTCAGTGCTGACCACAATCACCTCTGAGTGCTGAGTTTTGGACCCCAGATCTGCTTCCAGTTTCTCATATTTAACAATCCATTGTGCTGCTCCCTCTGTCTGAAATATTTTTATTTCTCATAGATCTCCCACTCATCTTTCATGGCTCAGTTTAAATATCTCTTTCTCAGGTACCAGGTTATATCCTCACATTTTTGTCTCACAACATTTGATGCTTCTCCTTCAGACCACTTAGCACATTTGATGTGATTATTTGTGTGAAGGGTTTGTCTAAAACCTCTCACCACAGTAAATAAGCTCCGTGAAAACAACAAGCATAAACGTCTTATTTGCTATTGGATCCCAGCATCTAACCTGGTACATAGCACATACCCAACACATATTTGTTCAGTAAAAGAATAATAAGGTATATTTGTTTTTTACTCCTTTGCAGTCCCTCAAGTTAAAACTCAAGAAATATTACGATGAATTTAAACTCTAAAAAAGATACCTGATACACTTAGTCTATAACTGTATAGAATCAATAAATATTTATTGCTTAATATATATTGAACATACTCAGTGATCTATCACAGAAACAAAGATCTGAATACCACATGTCCTCAGTCATAAACAGACCCTGAACATTTATCATAATACTATAAGAAAGGGATTTCCAGTGGCAAGACACTACAGGGAGCACATAACATCAATAAGGTACCCAAGCTCAAACCAGGCAAAGCAGGGACCAAAGGGAGACCCAAACTTTACCTGTACAATGACCACTTACATACCTAACCATGAATTGTACTCCACGTCTTTGAAATTAAAAATAAGCCGGGCTTGGTGGCTCACCCTGTAATCACAGCACTTTGGGAGGCTGAGGCAAGTGAACTGCCTGAACCCACGGGTTCGAGACCCACCCAGGCAACTTGGCTAGACCTCGTCTCTCAATAAATCAAAAATTAGCCTGGCATGGTGGTGCACGCCTGTAGTTCCAGCTACTTGGAAGACTGAGGCGGAAGGGTCGCTGGAGCCCAGAAGGGCAACAGAGTGAAACTCCAACTCAAAATAAATAAATAAAATATATTGAACACATCATTTGTCAGCCTTTTGGCTAAGATTAAGTGTAACATATATTGAACAATATTATAAGTCTATCTGGCTATAAAGTCATAAAACGTTTACTAAAAAAGATACTAATTATAAGTTCTCCCAAAATATTCCTATTGAATTTCCATAAATCAGCGAATAACTTAAATGGAGGCCTTCTATTTTAACATATGTGACTTTTTCCCCCCTGTATTCATAACATCTGTGACTTTTAATCAAAACAATTCAGTAGTAATGTAACTAGCATGGCCCACATAACAAGCCTGGAAAGCATGCTTGATCACATTTTATATTTTTCCACTGGCTCACTGTCTCTCACACTCGCCTGTGTTAAAAGAAAGTCCATTTTCGCTCTCCTGAAAGCTAACCTTCCCCACTCTAAGCCCAGAGGCTTACTCTACTGCCTTGCTAATTGAGAAAGCAAGAACGCAGCGGCTGTTTCTTTTATTGCCACTAGATGTCGCTGTTGAAAACCTGATGTGTATTCCCAGTCAGATGGATGCATGTCGGTCCTGCAGCAAAATCCTTTCCCCTTTCAGGCCCACATGAGTGTAAATTCAAACTCTTTAATCTCCTACTCAGATGTTCAGCGATTTTTTTTCAAAGCATGAAAAAGGCCAAGGTGGCTGAGTCTAGAGGGATTTACAGGCTTAGCTACCTAGTTTGCCAGATCCAGTCCGCCCTATGACCAGCAAACCAGGGGCCCCCAGTTCAAACAAGTCTCCTGGATGTTTTGTGTATCCACACTGTGTTTGAAAATTCGCGTAAGAATTCTCACAGAAGCAAGCTGAATTTTCCGTTTTTCTTGAATAATATTGCAGTACTGAGTTTGTATATGACACAGCAACACCATAGGGAGCTGAGTTACAGGTATCATCTTTCACCTCCTACGTATCAGATTGCACAAAGCAAGCCCTTCGCTGCAAGCCCCTCCTCTCCACAGCCTCTGATGTTGGCTGTTACCTGCCGCAGCCAGTTGAATTTATGGTGACTTTTCTAGGCCCTGATGGCTACCCAGGGGCAACAAGTGTACTATGTGAATCTGGTTTTCACCTGCACCAGATGTCAGTCAAGGACACTTTTGTCCATCAGAGGGGTCTCCAGGGCCCTTGCTCCCAGAAGGCTCATTGGCACCCAACCACCCAGGACCGAAGGCAGCTACATAATTTGTGAGGCCTAGTACAAATAAAAATGCATGACATTTTGTTCAAAAAGCAGGGGGAACGTGTCAGTAAAAGTACTGCAATATAAAACGTCGTTCTTTCTTCCACGGTTCCACTCATTCCATGTACCATGGTGATTTTTATTTGCTTCCTCATGTGTGGGGATACTTGTAGGGTGAGTGCAGACCTTCACAGCTTCCCAGAAGCCTGCCTTTGACTCTGCACATGTGGCCCACTAGCCACTGGGATCCACCTCTCCCCACCAGACTAGCATGCCATGCCTCAGCCAGGGGCAGAGAGGTCAATCTCCCCTTCCCATGGTCCCACGGTCCCACTGTCCCAATCCATGGTGGATGGGCAACCACCACGGGCTGGAACCTCCATACCAGGATGCATTCAGAACCTGCAGGGAGTGGACCAAAGACTGTCACTTGCCAACTCACTGCCAAACGCACCATGGAGTTGCAGCCCAGGACAGGGACAGCACCACCTTGCCTCGCCCCAAGATGCTGTTGGGCACATATCGACCTTGAACCTCCCATGTTTGTGCCCAGGCCACCATTAGGGACAAAAGGCAATGGCAGAGTGCCACCCGCCCCACTCCCTAACACCCTTGAGGCTGCCACCTGAAATAGCCATGGGGTGCAAGCAGGGAGAAGGGGGCAGGGTGAGGCCAGGGTGTGAACGAGTAGGGAGGAGGCAGCCAAGAACCCATCCTGGGGAAGTGGTGGGAGAAGGAACCAGAAGGGAGCTAAAAATCCAAGCCCCTGGCACGTGCTCCATTATTCCGTCGGACTTCACTTACAAAATACAAATTCTAAAATAAAATTATTAAGAATTGCATAACAGCAACTCCTGGGCCCTTTTGAGGAGAAGATTCTGTGTGACTGTGCTGGTATCAAGCCATAAAGCCAGCTCTGTCAGCAGACAATCAGATCTAAAGAGAAGAAACTATTGAAGCCACTAAAAGTTTCATCACACCATTTTTCCAGGGCCATTGCTACCCACTTACCTTGCATTTCAGAACCTAGTGGGGCACTCAAGTGACTCTTCTCTGAAGAAGAAAAAATACATTCTGTCTACCTAGTCATATAAGTAACTAGCAGCTTCTTCTTATATGAAAATGTATATAGTATAACCAAGCACAGTAATTAGGAAAAGCAAATCCTCTGAGAAGGTCAAGCTTTTTGACGAGGGTGAGTAAATCATCAGTAAAATAAAATAATGACAACAATAATATTGAAAGCATGAACAACTTCCCAACCAATTGTGTCTCCATAGAGGAGGAAACTCCCAAGCACATTTGTGCTTATTCAGATATCATTCCTGCTGCTCACTTTTTACTGGATTTGGCAGAAAAGAGAACCAATACAAATTCACATTTTCTTCAAGTGTCAGAAAAGGACAAAAAGGTAAAATGACATATTTTATTATGGGATGTCATCAAATGATATCGGCCAAAGTCTTCAAAAGATCCCCAAGTAGCAAACATTAAAACAATCAGGTTTATAAAGAACAGAATCATGAACTTTGCAGCAACCTGGATGAGCTTAGAGTCTATAATCCTGAGTGATCTTTCACAGAAACAAAGAACTGGGTATCACATGTTCTCACTCATAAGTGGACCTTGAACAACTATCGTAATACTATAAGAAAAGGATTGGCAGTAGCGGGAAACTACGGGGGGGTGGGATAGGTGGGATTGTCAGTAGTGGGAATCCGCCTGGGGAAGGAAGGGGCACACCACATCAACAAGGGTACCTGCACAATGAATATTTGTATACCCAACCCTGAATTGTACCCCACAATTTTAAAATAAAAAATTTAAAAGTTAAAAATAAAGAAATAAATAAAACAATCAGGCTTAATGAGGACATTTAGCTGTTCTTTCTTAGCCGAACAGAGGTTCCTAGGGAACAGAAGTAACGATTGTTCTTCCTTTGTTTCTCTTCTTTCTCTTTCCATCTATGTGCATTACCTTGTGAATATTCTATCAGATCTCACCACTCTGAAATTTACTTCCTCTTTCTTTTTTGTACATTATTTGAGCTCATTTTATATCGAGCACATTTCACTATGTTCCTGATTCTTAACTGTATTATTTGAATTTAACGCTTTGGTAACGTCAATGTTGAGTTATTATAGTTTCATTAAGCATATTTCATGTTGTAGTATGTGTTGGTCACTGACTCAGGTTGTAGCAATAAAGACACTAGAAAAATAACAAAGTAGATTAGTCTTATAGGACATAAATCACTGTGTAAACAATTTTATTTTATGGTCTGTTTATTATTCCATCATTTGCTCCCATAATGTTAATGGTTTAAATTGTACTATATGAATGCGATATCCAATACACAAATGGCTTTGTGTGACCATTTCTTTTTTTTTTTTTTTGAGTTGGAGTCTCACTCTGACGCCCTGACTGGAGTGCAGTGGCCACTCCCGGCCACCGCAGCCTCGACCTGCTGGACTCCGGTGATCCTTCCGCCTCAGTCTTCCAAGTAGCTGGAACTACAGGTGCGCACTACCACGCCCGGCTAATTTTTTTATTTATTGTAGAGACGAGGTCTCGCCAAGTTGCCCAGGCGGGTCTTGAACCCACGGGCTCAGGCAATCCACTCACCTCAGCCTCCCAAAGCGCAGGATTACAGGCTGAGCCACCGAGCCCGGCTTGTGTGACCATTTCAATAACACCAGAATTGAAATGAAAGTAAAGAGAAAATTTTTGCTAACTGCTGTTTTGAAGAAAGATTATTCTATCAATATGTTTAATTCAATTATTGTATAACTGTGATATTCTGCCTTTATATTACTTCTTTCTTTTGAATTAAAAAGTTATTTTTAAAATCCTGTCTTTGATATTCTCCCCCATGTATTTTAGCATCCACTACAAGTTCCCACTGTAACCCTAACCTCCTCCTCCTTGGCAGATAGTCTTGCCTTAGAGAATTCTCAACCATCTTCTTTTCTGTATCCATTCTGAGAGGAAGAGGTATGTTTCCTCCTCTTTACTATTAATTTCCTAACTTTTTCATAATCACATGCTTCCCCAACCTCCACTTCCTTCTTCTTCAAGAACCTGCTCCAATTATTTCTCTCCATCTCTCCTAGATGTTCAACCTCTCCCTCTCTACTGGGTCTTTCTTTTCAGATTATAAGCATGCCCAACTTTTGTTCATTTTTTGAAACAACACAAAAAACATCTCCTTCTCATCCCATGGTACCTGACCCTTTTCCTTAACTAATTCAAGGGTTAGCATTTCACGTCTTATTTTTCCTGTCTCACCTTCATGCGCTCTCTCTTCATCTAGCTAAATCCAATTCATCTTTTGGACACCAGGGCACACATCACTTCCTTGAGGAAATCATCCTTGCTATCCCAGCCTTATCAACTTCCTTTGTCAAACACTTGCAATGGACTATGTTCCAGTCCTCAGAGAATTGACCCAATTTGTAATTATATATGAGTAAACATGATTCATTTATTAATTTTTCTCCCCATTAGTCTTCAAGTTTTGAAGGGAGTAGGAACCGTGTCTTTTTGAACAGCATTCTACCCCCAATGTATTACACAAATCCTAGAATGTATTTGGTGTTCAAGAAATATTTATAAATGAATGGAGAAATAAATATTTACTATTTATAAATTACCTAGTGTAAAGTATTGATTACATCTCTTAAATCATACTTTTAAAAGCGCATTGTAGCTCTTCCATTCTGCACTTTCATTTGTTGGAACATAACCCCAATTTGATAGTATTAAGACGTGGAGCCTTTAGGAGGTAAGTCATGAGGGTTTCACCCTCGTAAATAGAATTTGTGCCCTTGGGCGTGGGGCAAAAAGTTGAGGGAAACTGCTTGCCCTTCTGCCATGGGGCCACAACAACAAGGCGCCATTTATGAAGCAGAGAAAGAGCCCTGACCAGACACCAAATCTGCCAACACCTTGTTTGTGGACTTCTCAGCCTCCAGAACTGTGAGAAATAAATATTTACTATTTATAAATTACCTAGTGTAAAGTATTTTGTTGCAGCAGCAGGAACAGAGTACAGTATTCAGAAAAACAAAAATGAGTCTTTCAGAAAAACAAAACACCTCAATTATTTTTCATATTAGTGATGCTAAAACAGAGAAAGAATGTTTAGAGGAAAAAAGGACATTGGTTTAAGAATTGAGAAGCCCACTCCTAGTCTCTCTGCCACTTCTTAGCCTCCTATACATTGTGGGAAATATATACAACTTTCTCAAAAGTGCTTTCTTCCTCTGAAATCATCTAATTTTCAGACTATTGCCCACTAATAAAATTAATGAGCTATTTCAAGAGGAAATTTTGGGAGATCTGTTTTATATATCAACAAATACCTTGAAATTATTTTCATCTATTAAACATCTACTTAACAAATATTATCTTGTCCTATTAATTTGTTTCTAACTCTGCAATAGATCGTACATTTATAGTGATCAACATACATGAGTATACCTGCTATAATTGCCACAAAAAAAGTTTTCTTTACCAGAAGGAAGCACAGCCAGCCCTGCTCCAATTACACATTGAAGTAAGGGCTTGAATGCCTTTTAATTTCTCTGAGAAAAAAATGATAAGCATGCTTTAAAAATGCAATAATAGAGTATCCATTTCTAATTATGAATTTTGACAATCCATTATTAATCATTTTTTCATGGATTTTCATTTGTCTTTTTCTCAGAAGATATGGTGATAGCTTTTTCCACAGAGGTTTAAAAATGTGTTTTTCTACTACTCTTCTATTCCTATAATGTATCTTTTATCAAATTGTCTGTCTTGGCTTTGCCTAAGGTAAAGGATGAAAAAATAAATAACTTGCTAACAAATTTTTAGTAAAGTTTACCAAGTTAAATTCCTGACATAGGTTTCATATGGTATTTCCATTTCCAGAGACCCCACCATGTGTAAAGATGCTCTAAATGATAATCATGTAAACCTGAGGAAAGACACTTGGCTGAACATATGTAGCTGGACTTTAGACAAAGTGTTCAATTATGTTTTATGAAAGCAAAACAGACAGAGTTCTTTGTTTAAGCTCTCATAAGTAACTGTATTAGTTCTCATATTCAGAGGACTAATATTTACTAAGGTTTTCTAATGGCACTTAGCAACAAGACTGACTATAAAAAAGGAGATGTCGCTCAGCAATATATTCAGGTTGCAAGTGTTTAAGGAATTAAGGAGATTGTAAGTGGTTATTAAAATAAGATGCCTAGCTAAGGAAGTAGGCAATGAAGCAGAAGCTATTAATGATTTTCACAGTCAGCAAGTAAGCTAAAGAATGTTGTTTGTAATGATGGTGTATGCATAGACTTGTCTATAAAGACACACTGTAGTAAAGCCTATATCAAAATAAGCTCAGTGTGCTGGAGTAGACCCACATTCATGGTAGCTAGATGCCACTAACCTACTAACAAAGGTACTAATTTCAGCTTGCCTTGGAACTCAGCCTATGCCAAACAAGAGTCTTCTGTTGCATTTGAAAACCAAGTAACATTCACCAGTCTAGCTGACGCTTAAAACAAATATACAGTATGGTATCTCCTCAAAGACATAAACATAGAATTACCATATAAGTCTGCAATTCTACTTCTGAGTCTATACCCAAAATAATTGAAAGCAAGGACTCAAACAGATATTTGTACACTCATGTCCATAGTAGCATTATTCACAGTAACCAAAAGGTGGAAACAATCCCAATGCCCCTCGATGATAAATAGGTAAACAAAATGTATCTATACACATGTATTATATACACATGCAATATAATATTATTTAATCTTAAAAGGGAATGAAATTCTGACATATACTAGAACATGGATGAACCTTAAAGACGTCATACTAATTGAAATAATTTATGCCAGTTGCAAAAGAATATATGTAAGTCTACCTATATCAGGTACTAAAGTAGTAAAATTCATGGACACAGAAAGTGGAGGTGGTTTCTAAGGGCAGGGAGAGAGGAGTTTGGGAGTTAATTAATGAGTAAATTTTCAGTTTGGGAAGATGAAAAAGTTCTGGAGGTGGGTAGTGGTGACAGTTGCACAATAACTTGAGTGTATTTACTGTCACTAAACTTTACACTTAAAAATGATTTTGGTGATCTGGATTCTTCTTCTGAAGTTACGGTTTTGGTGGTCTTGCTTTTCCAGCTTCCTTAGGTGATTTGTTAGGCTGTTAACTTGTGATCTTTCCATTTTCTTCATGGGTGTTCGTAGAGATATAAATTCCCCTCTTGGTACTGTTTTCATGGCATCCCACATGTTTTGGCAAGATGTTTTTTCATTTTCATTTGTTTCCAGGTATCTTTTAATCTCCGTTTTGATTTCCATGTTGACCCAGGAGTTGTTTAGTTAGCATCATGCTACTTGGTGTCCATGTCTTTGTGGGGCTTGGGGGAACTTTGTTGGTGTTGATATTTATTTTTATTACACTGTGGTCTGAGAAGGTGCATGACAGTATTTCAATCTTATGGAATTTGTTTATGCTTGATTTATGGCCAAGGATGTGGTCAATCTTAGAGTACATTCCATGTGGTGATGAGTAGAACATATATTCTGTGGTTGTTGGGTGGAGTGTTCTGTAGGTATCGATTAAGTCCATTTGGTCAAGCGTCACATTGAGGTTCCAGATCTCCTTGCTGATTTTCTTGTCTTGATGATCTGTCCAGCATTGTGAGTGGGGTATTTAAGTTCCCAGGTATGATAGTGTTAGAGTCAACATCTTTCTTAAGTTTACCTAGAAGCTGCTTTTTGAAAGTTGATGCTCCTAGCTGGGCTCGGTGGCTCAGCCTGTAATCCTGCACCTTTGGGAGGCTGAAGTGAGTGGATTGCCTGAGCCCGTGGGTTCGTGACCTGCCTGGGCAACTTGGCGAGACCTCATCTCTACAATAAATCAAAAATCAGCCGGGCGTGGTAGCGTGCGCCTGCAGTTCCAGTTACTCAGAAGGCTGAGGTGGAAGGATCGCCGGAGCCCAGCAGGTCGAGGCTGCAGTGGCCGGGAGTGGCCACTGCACTCCAGTCTGGGCGACAGAGTGAGACTCCAACTCAAAAAAAAAAAAAAA
>CAUYQG010096092.1:0-18092 GCA_963574415.1 Tarsius wallacei
TCACCAGGCGTGAGGTTCCTCTCTGACTTTCCCCAAGCTCCTCTCTCCACTGATCGGATCCAGGGCTCCAGCTGATTTGCTGTAACAGGTGATGGTGTGGGCCAGGTGCCAGGCAATGAGAATCAGCTGGATTCAGCAGGCTGTTCTCTGGAGAGTCCCCCAAACAACAGATGATCTTGTGTGCCCATGGCTCGAATCTCAGGGAGGTGGGGGCTTGCAGTAACCTTCAGAGGGGGCCCCCAGGTGCATGAACCCCAGTCTCCCCTCAGACAGACTTTCACTCTCCCACCAGCACACGCCTACTCACACAGAGAGTCTTTATGGACACTTGCTTTTGCGGAGACTCTCACAGTCCAACCTGTCCAGTCGCCATTTTGTACAAACCCCCACATATCTTTATTTTTAAACATGTTTTTGAAAAATGAGTTCATCAGAGAGTTCCCTGTGGTTTAAAGGAGATGGACAGGTCTAGGAAGTAGTTATTCAGAATTGTTAATCATCATTATACTTGAATGATGATAAGACTAAGGGTTGCTCCAGACTAAGCGTTGCTCCAGAAAGTGTGTTTCTACTCCCTCCTCTTCCATGCATCAGCCCCACCTAATGCTTAAGTTATATGGACTAATCCTGCTTGACCAGAGAAGGGTAGAGGGAGTTCAAGGACCACTTTAATCCTGTGAGAAGAATGTAGCAGAATCTTATTATAAAAAATTTTAATTTATGAGATGAGTTTCAATATCCTTTAGATAACACTCACATTTATTTTTGCCCATCAGTTGAAGTTCTCTAATTGAGTCAGATTATCCTCTGCTGCATTCTGGATGTACTAATTTTCACATTATTTTAATGCTTTTTGTCTTCCATAAGAGTCCTGATTTCTCTGTACTACAGAAATGTTTGGTTTGCTTGTCACATCCCTTAAGTTGTGAGATCCTGGAGGCTTTATCATAGTCATGTGCCCATTGCTGTATGCAGTGTCAGGGCACTGACCTGGACATGGTGGGCACTCAGTGCACATTTGTTGAACAAAGTAGAGCATGTCTGGCACACTCTGCTTAGGAAAGACAGGCCCTTCTGCAGGGTTCATAACTGGTCTTGAGAAGTAAGATTTTCCATGTATAATCTTGAGTCTGCTACTGGTTAATGGGAAACCGACTCAGTGATTGACATCTTGCCACACTTTGTAATCCTTTGGAAATTACATTTTGAGAGCACAATCTCCCCTTTGTGACAGGCAATTAAATAACATATGACTGACTGAATATAAATTGTACAGGTATTTTGATTAAAAAAAATGTTAGGAGCACTGTCAATTTCAAAATATCTTTTATATTCATGATACATTAGTGTTAGTTGATAAAAACATTGATTCTTCCTGTCTAGTTCTATTTGTGAATCAGAACTTGAGTAACAGTGTTGTTTGTGTAGGATCTGGTCTCTACCATCCTTCTAAGGCAAGACTGTGAGTGGCTGGGTGGAAACCACAGGATTATTATTAAAAAGAGTCTATTTGAAGTCAGTGAGAAAATGGTAGTCCAAGAATTTGAGTCACAGTTCTCCTGGTTGAAGAAAATACCTACTTCTTTTGTAGAGTTCTCTTGTGGAATTTGGGTTAACAGTGGCAGTGAAATAGAGGGTTTTATTAGCATAACCAGATCTTTTGTTGTCCTATTCATACACCCTGCCCATTTGCTTCAACACCATTGCACACTAAATCTGTCACATTTAATGAGATTTTACTCTTCTCTAGTGGTATTTCAAGAAATTAGAGATGGCATTTTGAACTAGTAAAATTCAGAACCTTCGTCCTCCCTGAGTGATACCTGCTTACTACGCTGCTTTTGGGAAGAGCTGAAAGAGTTATGGACTTAGCAAAAGGCAGAGTCATCAAGGATTTTCCAGACATACTTGAACATGCTAATACTCTGAGAATGGTCCCTTGGCAGATTTTTTTTAAACCACTGGCTTATCTATAATACCTAGAGGTTAAGAAGTTTTGGGCTTTGCTTTTAGTTTCCCTACAAGTCATTTTCCAAACTGTAGATTTTCTGAATTTTATTTCCGTGCTCTCCCCAGACCTGACCACAAGAGACGTCTCTCATTTGGATTCTTTGTTCTCTGGGTCAGTGGTTTGATGTAATGGTTGTCTCGGTGCGCATGGTCAACCACAGGATGCTTCATCCATTGCAGAACTGTACTGTAAGTTCCAGCACAATCAGTCTTTCAATCTTTATTTCATACATATGAGTATTCTAAAAGTGCAATTTAAACATTTTGATTTATGTTTAGATTGTACCAATAGACAAAAGGCTAGAAAATATGATCAAGAAAAAGTTCTATCCTTTCAGAAACCAATGAAGTTTGATGACAACAGAACTAATGATTAGGTTAAAAGTCCAAAGTTGTGTTTACATTTTGTAATTCAACAAATTGCATTGATTGATGTGCTCGGGACATAGACACTAAATCTAGTTACATGGGAGACAGAGAAGTAAACATCTAATCACACTAATGTAATGTGCTCTAGGGTAGAGATAAGATCCGTGAATACAAAAAACAAGGATACCAAACCCAGTTGTCAGTTTTAGCAATAAAACTTTTATTGGGTGTCTATTATGTGCCAAACACTGAAGTACTTTATATGTATTATATTTAGTCTGCACTACAGCTTTATGAACTCATTTATTTCATGGTCAATAAAATTAGTGGGGGCATTGATGTTGCCATCAAATTTGAGTGCCACTTTCACTGGCCAACTCTTACTTGCCATTTATCATTAAGTAAGACCATAGCTATGACTTTCTGACATATAAGTTGGTCAGAATTTGAACCATACTTGGTGTAATTCATTTTCCCTGACGCAGGCAAAGAAAGAAGGCTGGTTACAATAGGACTTCTGAGCTAATTACTTAGTGGTAAGCTGTAATTCCAAAACCACAAAAGAAGGCAAAAAAAATTATAATAAAAATACCCTTCAGCCTGGCATCATGTCGTATGGTATAAACATTTGCAGGATTTTTGTTTTGTTTTGCAGTCCAAGTTCCATGCTATAATATGTGACACATTTTGAGCAAAGGAAATACGTACCCAACAAAGCACAGAAACTAAGCTGACAACCAGACAAACCCTAGAAGTATGAAGTTATTTACCAGGCGTAACACAGCTACTTGTATTCTCAACGTGGAAGGCATTATGGGTGTGTATGCATACACAGTTACACATGAGGTTAGTTTCACTGTCAATGTAGTATCAAAAATGGGAGTTGCTAATATGCAAATTATAGCCTTTCAATAAAGAAATGCATTGTCTTAATTTTTGTTGTAGTCAATAAAAGTGAACAAAAACTAAACTTCTGATAAAAATCTTTGCATTTCAGAGATATAGTTTTGACAATCATCCAAAGGCCAGATCCCATGGATTCTGAAGGTGTTTTCTTTTGAAATCTCTGGTAGCTACCTATCTTTTCTGAGATTCCATTCTACTCAACAACTTGGAGTTGTTCTGGGGCCATTATATACCATCATTACTGACTTCCTTCAAAATGAACTTTTACTTCGCAAGTTGAAACATAATTATAGTCTAATAATCACGTTGATAATTTGGTAGATGGAAATGCAACTTCTGAGAGAGAAAACATTGATTCTTCCTTTTCTTGGACAAACACAACACAAAACCGAGCAAATTTAGCAGTGGGGCAAGAGTCTAGGATTGATAGAAATGGAGAAATGGAGCCTCCCATCTTTATTTTTCTTCTCTGCCTTGTTTTTCCATTTCTAATGATGTTCTTCCTCCCCTTGCCTCCCATCTCTAGTTGCTGGTGCCCATTTCATGGAATCATAGGAGTGTAAATTAAAAATAAACTTAGAGAAAATGGTTCTCTTTTGATCTCCTACCCAACCTTCACTCTTCCCTGTCCCCTCTATGTCATTCCTGGCAGGTGGCCATGAAGCCCGTGAATGACTACTCCAGGTGAGGAGGAAACAAAACTATAGTTCCCAATTTGAACAACATTGCAGGGTCTTCCTTCTGCACAACCAAATTTACTCCTGCCTATGAACATGTAAAATCCCTTTAAAATATATTTGTTGATCCTAAGTCACCTCTTTGCAGCTGATTCTACTTACATACAAAAGCTGGTCCACCAAATTAAAACCAGCTCTTGTGTCCTCTCTACTGCTTTTTGTTTAAGTACTCATTTTGTTCCCCACAGGCTGAGTGCTCCATTTCCCTAGACTTTTCCCTTATGATATGTTCTTTGTGCCCAGATTTTTTTGGGAGGTGCTTTACTGTCTTGACAGGCTTAGATATTTCTGGCTTTGTTCCCTAGCTTAGGACTTTGCACCTCCTTACACCTTACTCCTGTAATCAAACTTGATCTGTGACTCAGTTTGGCTTTTTATTTCAGTAACCCTCGTAGGTTGCAGTTTCTCTTCCTATAAATGCCTGATGAACTACATTGAGGACCTAGTTGTATGACTTGAAGGCTCTGCTAGTCTCTGCTTTTTGTGCATCAGTACAGGCTATCAGGTTTAATCTTTGTTTTTATTTTTCATCTTGAAGGTGTTGGTCAATGTGCCTTTAATATCTTTATTCATGTCGACAACATTGCTGAACAAGACTGAATTCAGCAAGAATTTAGTAGAAGGCATTGGTGCAAATGGCAATATTGGGAGTTTGATAAATTTGGAGTGAAATTCTGGCCTTTCTTCTTGTATGACCTTGGGCAAGTTACTTTATCTAAATTTCAATTTCCTCATATTTAAAATGGTGACACTAGTTCCTCCCTGAGGAAGTGGTTGTGCAGATTAAATGAGGTAAAGTGTCTGGTACAACATCTGGTCTACAATCAGGGATCATAACACAGTAACTACTATTAGTGTTTCAATACCATAAATGACCTTTTTATACATTTATATACAGGGTGCCAAAAAATGTATACATGTTTTAAGTACGATGTTTGCTCAAAATATAGCATTAATCAAACGAATGCTAGAGTCATCATGCGACAGGCAGGACAGTCAAAGAAAATAGCAGAAGCATGGGTTGAGCAAACGTCAGACTACACATTGCTACCGTAATTCATTCTTTCAACTTCGAAAAGTAATACACAGATAACATCTCTCTTAAAATGTGTATACATTTTTTGGCACCCCTGAAAATGCAATTGTTCTAATAACCATCTTCTCTGGCCCCTATTCCAGGGATAGGAGACAAAAAGTAAGGTGTCCTGGGACTCCAGGGATTATAGAGAAAGAAGTAGAGGTTGAGAGTAGGGAGTCTGAATCTCCCAAATGGCTGTTCACTAATGAGTGACCTGGGCAAGGAACTTAACTTTCAGGATCTTGAGATCCTCGTGTATAGGAATGATAATAGCACTGACCTCTGTAGGGCCAAAAAGTGTGATATCTTTGCTCATTCATCATAAGGGCCACAGCAGACACACCTATAACAAAAGACAGGTTAACAAGAGAAAAGCATAGCACATTTATTTAATCAAGGTTTTACATGACATGGGAGCTTCAGAAATGAAAACACAAAGATCCAGGGAAAAATCATCTATTTTTATGCTTAGGCTCGATGAAGAATGGACAGTCATGGAGAACTGTGACTGGACAAAAGGGTATGATCTAATTGTAATAGACTGAGGGGGAAAACCAAGCAAGGTTGTATGTTCAAATCCTTCTTGGGCTTTCTGTGTGGCATTCCTTTCCTCTGAGTGTAGATCAGGTCATCTGTCATATGAGGATCTTCAAGGGAGAAGGGAAAAAGTCAGAGAGTTATCTTTCTAGATTTTATGGCTTGCTTTGGAAAGAGGAGTTCTAGTTTCAATGACTGGCTTGTTTTCTGTGAATTGCTTTGGGAGTAGAAAGAGGGGAAGGAGAAAGGAGGAAAGGAGAAGGTCAGAGAAACCTTTCTTCTGAGGCCCTTCCAATGTTCTACAATTCAAAGTATTCAGCATGCCAAGGTGCTATACTTTTAGGGTATTTTGTTCTGAACACGGACATTTCATAGGGGGTTGTGAGGATTTAATGAGTTAATAAATGTTGAATAGGGCTTGACACATTTGAGATATTTAATAAGTATTTATTACAGTTTTTGTAAAGATCTCCATGTGTTTACACTTTAGGATTTCTACTAACTACTTATTTCTTAGACAAAACAATTCTGGGAGTGTTAAGGTCTTATACAAGCTAGATCTTCAGCAGCCCACGTTTTGTGATAGATCTAGGGAGAGAAGATCAACTGAAGATAACTATTGATAGAAATAAGTTGATATCTGGGGATGTTATGATGATGTTATTATGACAATGACATTTGTTATCAACTGTTATCTATTGAATCTGAATCTAAATGAGCACGTAGGAGGAGGTGAGCCTATATACAGCTTTCTTTTTTTTAGCAAAAAAACCCCAAAACTTTTTGTATTTCCAAAATTTTCTATAATTAGCATGCATTCATTTTAAAAATTAGTAAAAAAGTAATTTTAGATTTAAAATAAATGATATAAAATCTAGTCCTTATCCTCCACAACCTCTGTAATCTCTTTAATGTATTGAGTCCCAGGTATGTTTCTTCTTCTGGATTGTTTCTTCTCTGCTTCAACTGGAAAACATGTATTCAAAGTTCTATGAAGCTCTATTAAGTTATTCTGGTGCAAGTTAAAGGGATTGGAATGTGATTCTTTTTATGCCATTTAGACTTGTAGATTGCTTCATTGAGAGCCCTGCTTATCAGTATGTAATTTTGATAAGAAGTTTTGAAGTACTTAAAAGGTTTGTGTCTAAATCAAGATCACACTTTCATCCCCATTCATAGACATCATCTATCCAGAGAATCAAAAGATAATAATGGTTCATTGTTTTAGGCAGAATAATGGCCTCCAAAGATATTGACATCCCTGGAACATGTGCATATGTTACCTCACGTGGCAAAAGAGATTTTGCCAATGTGATTAAGGTTAAGGACTTTGAGAAGGGAAGATTATCCTAGATTATCCAGGTAGACACAATTTAATGTCCTTAAAATAATAAAATGTCCTTAAAAGCACAGGACATTTTTCAACTACAAAGAACCAGAGAGCTAGCAGTGTGGATTCTACTGTTGCTGAATTTGAAGATGGAGAAAGGGATCCATAAACCAAGGAAGACAGCCTTTAGAAATTGGAAGCATCAAGGAAATGAATTTTCCTCTAGAGCCTCCAGAATGGAATGTAACCCTGCTGACACTTTGGTTTTAGTCTAGTGAGACCTATGTCCAGCTTCTGACCTACAGAACTCTAAAATGATAAATGTGCCTTATTTAAGTCATTGAGTTTGTGAATAAAACTGTAGCAGTTTGTTGTAGCTGCAATAGAAAATTAATATACTAAGCAAACTCTGCTAAATTCCCAATCTGAAGTTACTGACTGTGTTACAATAGGCAAATGGAAAAAATGACTCTTCTAGGTAAGATTCTTGAGCAAGATGACCAAGAAGAACCAGCACAGCCATGGACAGAAGGACCCATGAAAGTTCAACTTTTGTCCTTCACTTTTAGCAGACAAAAATGATTTGATAGTGGTAAAGTGGAGATTCAATTTGAGGTCCTAAATAAAAGTGTTATCCAAATTTGTCCTTTGATTCTCACCTACCATGGGAAATATAGCTTTGTTGTACACACTTGTAAAATAAAGCATTTTTAAAGTAATACTATCACATTTATATACTTTATTATTAAAAGTTACAGATTTGATGTGTTTTTCAGGCAGGCTAATGTTGCTAATGATTTTTCTCTGTGACAAGAAATATCATGATTGGATTACATAGAAGTTGTGAATTCATAACAATGTGAAAAAAGAAAAAAGAAGAACAAGGTGTGAATAAAAAAAGGATTGGAGATGGGGTGGGCAATGAAACCACAAAATAATTCTATGAAATGTCCTTTAGCTAGAAACATACTGTATTAGATAAGCTACTGAAACACAAATGTCCAGTCTTTCCTGTTGATGACATCTTTCAAGTGGAGAGTATGTGGCTATTTGAAGAATCACCCCTGAGCCAAATGCAAGGTGGATTTAACTGTGGGTTGAAAGCATGGTATTTGAGATTTAGGCATCTTTGGGAAGAATTTCCTTTTTAATTATGAAGCTAATAATAAGACTGTATGGGATATCATGCCCATGCTAGACACCTAAGCTCCCTCCATGCTGACAGTTCAATTTTCTTAGAGCTCTGTATTCTAATAAACTCAGTGTTCTGACTACTAGTGGCAACATCTTGTCATGAGTTGGGCTGGGGCTTAACCAAAACAAGTTAGCTTTTATTTATTCAGATCTTTAGACAATCACCCCATCTCTGGTCTCCCTCTCCTCTGTGCTTATCATAGCTGACTTAGAACTTGAGCTCCTCAGAGATCCTCTCTGAAGCATGACTCTCACACATATTTCAGCTCTTTCTAATTCATGCCTATCTATACTCTGGATTATCCACCAGTTGCTTTCCAACTGTCATTTGTTTTCAAAAAATTATTTATATATTTTCTTAGTTCATGTTCATACTTCCTTCTATGGTTTGAATTGTGTCTTCCCCAAATTCATATGTTGAAGTCCTAGCCCTTAGTACCTCAGAGTATTATTGTATTTGGAGATAAGATCTTTAAAGAGGTAATTAAGGTTAAATGAGGTCATTAGAATGGGTCCTAAGCTGACACGACTGGTGTCCTATTCGAGACCCGCCTGGGCAAGCGAGACCTCATCTCTACAGTAAATCAAAATATTAGCTGGGCGTGGTAGCGCGCGCCTGTAGTTCCAGCTACTTGGAAGGCTGAGACGGAAGGATCACCGGAGCCCAGCAGGTCGAGGCTGCAGTGGCCGGGAGCGGCCACTGCACTCCAGTCTGGGTGACAGAGTGAGACTCCAACTCAAAAAAAAAAAAAAAAAAGAAGGGGAGGTTAGGACATAGGCATGTCTGAGCAAAGACCATGTGAAGGCACAGGAAGAGGATGACCATCTACAAGCCAAGGAGAGAGACTTCAGAAGGAAACAATCTTGCTGATACCTTGATCTTGGCCTTCCAACCTCCAGAACAATGAGCAAATAAATTTCTGTCATTTAAGCCATCCAGTTATAGCAAACAAATAGACTTTCTATTCTTGGGGCTTTCATAAATGAATTTCTTAATACTTATTTATAATGACTCAGTGTGATTTTGGGAGAGTTAGTTAATATGCATTTTCTGTCTTCTGTCTTGAACTGGAAGTCCAGAGTTACTTTTGACCTACTTACTCTCTTTATTGTAGTCCATTCAGGCTTCTGTAACAGAATACCGTAGTTTATATACAACAAAAATTTCTCACAGTTCTGGAGGCTGGAAAGTCCAAAACCAAGGCACCAGCAGACTTGGTGTCTGGTGAAGGCCTGCCTTCAGGTTCATAGGTGACTGTCTATTTACTGTCTCCACAATGACAGAAGGAGCAAGGGAGTCCTCTGGGGCACCTTTCATAAAGGTAGTAATTCCAATCATGAGGGATCTGTCCTTATGACCAAATCATCTCCCAAAGGCCCCATCTCCTAATAGTCACCACATTGGAAATTAGGTATCAACTTATAAATTTTAGGGTAGACAAACATTTAGTTTATAGCAATCCCTATGGATGACTGTGTATAGGAAGGTAGAGTAGAAGATCTGGGCACTTGTTTCATTTTGATGTATAACTATAGCTATAGTTCTAATTTTTTGAATCTTGCTATGTGCCAGGCCCTGTGCTAAAGTCTTTACAAATATCATCTTATTTAATCATCCAAACACCCTAGAGGGAGGCTACTGCTAATACCTCTACTTTGCATATGAGAAAATTTAGCCACAGACAGGATGAATCATGCTGACCAATTGGCTGGGCACTTAGATGGTTCAAAAAATTCATTCCAGATGGGTTTTCTTAATCAAATTTTTTTAAAAGTTTAAATTTTTAAAATCTTTGTATTTCATGTTTAACAGTCATTTAAAGGAAGAAATTATTTCACTGAAATGTGAGGCAGTCTGCTATTGACATCATCCCTACTGGTAAATTAACTGCTAATCTCCTATTTTCTTTAACATTTGGCTAGCCTCACCTGAAACATGAATCGGATAGATTTTTATAGTGTTGCTTTTGATTGACAGTATAGGCTTAATGGTGTGCGTAAGTGGAAGGAACTAGGAAATTCTTCTCCTTTATCTTGTGTTCATTTCAACTGCATCCCATGTGTGAGTTTGGCATAGTCCCTACCTTTCAGGGAGATGGAGAGAGATCCAGTTGGGTTTCTTTTTACTTTGTTTCATAGCCCTAAAAGTACGAAAAAATAATTATAATTTTATTCTGTTTTCACACTTCCTTGACCTTCAACTCTTGTTCCTTTTTAATTTCTCAATTTCTTGGGTAAATCCTATCTCCACCAATAGTTTCACCTCTGGTTTTGTGAAGTATTGCCACTCTGTCTCGGTTTAGCAGTTTTTTTGTGTGTGGCTTCCCTTCATTCCCAATCCGACTGGATGAATTTATGCAATTCTTATAATTTTCTTATAGGTGCCCTCAGTTTGTTCCCATACTAATTATTCTTTCATTCTATGCATCTATAACTCATGTAATTTTTATGATTTTCCTTTTGCTTTCCTATATCTGTTACTTTATTTGCTTTTTTTTTTCACAACTATTTATTGAACATATACTCTGCACCAATCACTGGATGTAGTAGTGAACAAGATTGACACAATTCCCATTCTTGGGGAGCTTACATTTTGATGATGAGAGATAGATAACCCAGGCCAATGAGAGCTGCTTAAGAGCAGAACTCACAGCCATGCAGCATGGGGCCATTGCTCCACGAGGGTTACCAGTTTCAGTGATGCCCTCAGTAATACTCACCTACTTAAAATTGTCTTTGGTCTGCATTGTCTACTGTTCCTTTTAGTAACTACTCTCTACTACTCATGCCTATTATCACATTTACTATCAGCAGATGATCTTTTCTAATACTTCTCAGATAAAAAGAGGTTATCAGTCTCAGACTCCATCAATTTCACAACTCCTCCACCTCCAGGGGCTATCATGTATATCACCACTTGTCACTCCCACCCACTCTCTTTCTTGATGGTCAAGGTCAGTGTCTCCACCTAGCTAATTAATCTCATTAAGCTTCCTTTTGGGAGAACTAAGTGGGAGTAGGTATCTTCAGTGAGAGCCAACTTTCAGTTAATGCAAGGAAATGGAAGAAGCTCTCCATTGCAAAGGGAGATTGAAGTTGTAGGGAACAATCTAATAATAGAGTGCAGGCTCAGGGAGCTCAAGGGAGGAAGAGGTTAGGTTATTTATTTGGGGACAAGGAAGAACAGAGTATTATGATGACATACTGCTTGGAGAATAGATTAAAGGATTAGGAGGCTGACCCTTTTGGAGTTGAGAACAAGGATGAAAGGCATGTATGGGTCTAATCCTGACAGTCTCCTGTTAGAAGGTGGGCAGAGGACCCAAAGGGTGGGTATCTTGGCTCCATGAGCTTGAAGTAGTTTCAACCTGACCTCAAAGGTTTCAGGGCACAAGACTTGGAGAATACAGGAGCTTGTGGGGTCTTGGTGTCCTGAAATATTAGCCTGGACTTGCTGTGCCCTGGTAAATGAAGCTTCTCCCAGTGGAGGGGAGGTTTTGAGGTCAGGACTATGTATTACACACTTTGGTATCCAGCATCTAGCACAGTGTTTAGTGTATCCAGGCACTTAAGTACAGTTGAGTAATTTAAAGAACAGCATATTAATTTGAGCTCCAGTCTGCTAAAGCTAAAACTTCCACTTATAGCAGGCTGCCTTTCAATCCTCTGTTCCTAGAACCTGTAACCCGAAAGCTAAAGGGACATTTCCTCTTAGATTATGTATAAACAGCACAAAGTGTTGATAAAACCTGACAGTTTCTCAGGGAGTTTTATCAACATAAACATTCAAATTCGATGTTTCAGGCCAAATTACATTGACTCAATATAATTACTAGAAATCTCTCCACCCCATGCTGCCTAAGGCGTATGACTTCCCTTCAAAATGTAAAAAACCATGAACCTTTAGGATGCATGCTATACTGCAGGATTTGTGATAATGTGCTTGATTAACAACTGCTACCAGTTAGGCAGATATCTGTGAAAAAGATAACTCTAAGAGCCAACTCATGCACAGAAGACATACTTAACAGTTTAAGGTCATAGGAGCAGATTGGCATGATCTAAAAATATGCTTGTGAAATTGTATTTAGGAGAAAAAAAATGTTGCCTTGGTATCCATTGCTACCTATAGGATAAATAAAATTCTTTTATTAATATATTCAACAATCCATACATAGGTTCAAAAGTCAACTGCTGCAAAATAATATTTTTCCACTAATTCAAACTTTGGGCATGCACTTCTATAAGGAAATCAAATGTCCTGAGAATATAAAGCCCCTAAAAGAGGGAGTAATTTTTCATACTACCAGAAAGGATATACTTTTATAAAAGATACATGAAGTCTTTTTTTCCTTAAATAATGAGTTTCTCTTGGATATTTAAAATGCAACTTGAGTCTCAACACAATTTTAAGAATAAAAATTATAACAAGTATCTTCTCACACCACAGTGGAATAAAACTAGAATCCAATACCAAGACGAACTTTGGAAACTGTACAAATATATGGAAATTAAACAACATGCTCCTACGTGTTCATTAGGTCAATGAAGAAATCAAGACAGAAATTTAAATTTTTTATTTTAGATTGTAAAATATAGTTTATTTAGAAAATGAATGAGAGAGAGAGAGAGCAGATTCATCCCCCCAAAGTAGGGGAGGCAGCCAAAGTTTAAGAAAATAATGGTGACCATGGCTCAAAAAGACACATAGCCAGACCAGAACTTAGAAAAGCAATGACAAGAAATTTAAAATTTTTTGAAACAAATGAAAATGGAAACATAACATATTGAAACCTGTGGGTTATAGCAAAAAGCAGTATTCAAAGGGAAGTTTGAATGCTTACAACAAGAAGGTATAAATATTACAAGTTAATATTCTAAAGATTCACCTCAAGGAATAAAAAAAGCAAGAACAAAGCAAATCCAAAATTAGTAAAAGAAAAAAATAACCAAGATCAGAGAAGAACTAAATGGAATAGAGACCAAAAAAAGAGCAAAGGATCAACAAAACAAAAAGTTGCTTCTTCAAAAATATAAACAAAATTGATAAGCCACTAGCTAGACTAAGACTAGGAGAAAAAAGACCAAGATAAGCAAAATCAGAAATGAAAAAGAAGACATTACAACTGATACCACAGGAATACAAAAGATCATTAGAGACTATTATGAACAATTATAGGCTCACAAACTAGAAAATCTAAAGGAAATGGATACATTCCTGGAAACGTACAATCTCCAAAGATTGAATCAGGAAGAAATAAGAAACCTAAACAGACCAATAATGAATAGCAAAATTGAATTAGTAATACAAAATTTCTTGAGAATAAAAGCACAAAACCAAATAGAGTCACAGCTGAATTCTACCAAAAACAAGAAGAAAAAGTAATATCAACCTTGAGGTGTTCCCAAAAATCAGAGGAGAGATTTCTCCCTAACTCATTCTATGAGACCAGAATCACCCTGATACCAAATCAGGCAAGGACACAACAAAGGGAAACACTATACGTTAATATTGCTGATGAACATCAATGCAAAAGTCTTCAACAAAATAACACCAAACCAAATTCAACAGAACTTCAAAAAGATAATACATTATAATCAAGTGGGTTTGATACCAGTGATTGAAGAATGGTTGAACATACACAAATCAATAAATGTGATACATCACATAATCAGAATTAAGGACAAAAATCATATTGATCATCTCAATAGATGCAGAAAAATTATTTGATATTCCACATCCCTTCATGATAAAAGCTCAACAAAGTAGGCATAAAAGGAACATACTTCAATATAACAAAGGTCATAAACAACAAACTCCCAACCAACATTATAACAAATGGGAAAAAGTTGAAAACATTTTCTCTAAAAACTGGAGCAAGGCAAGGATGTCCACTTTTACTACTCTTATTCAATATAGTGCTGATGTCCTAGCCAAAGCATCAAAAAGAAAAGACATCTAAATTGAAAAAGGAATTAAATTATCCCTGTTTGCTAATGACATAATCTTATAGGTTGAAAAGCCTAAAGACTTCAAAAGAAAAAAAAGAAACCTCTTAGATTTGATTTTTAAATTTTTGTAAAGTTGCAGGACACAAAAATCTATGTAAAAAATCAGTAGCGTTTCCATATACCAATAACAATCTAAGAGAATGACACCAAGAAGGCAATTCTTGAGAGCAGGATCCAAGATGGTTACTGGGAAGGGTAGTGGCCAATCTGTGCCTCTCTCACTGAGCAGATCAGAGAGGACAGACCTAGCCAATGATAATCTCAGGCAGCTTGAGTAATTTTGGATGGAGGAAGCACCATGCATCCCGCAGAGTATTCTTGGAACACAAAGGTTGCAAGAAGAGAGAGTCTAAGTGGCCAACATTGGAGCCTGGGGAACTCTAGCCCTGCTGGGTGCCAGGCTTTCATAATATTTGCAACCCTGTCTTGTGTGTGAGAGGAGGTGAGTGCTCTTGACCTGGTCTGGGTCAGTTCCCCTCCTCCCAGCCACAGGCAAGTCATTGGTCCCATGTGGGAGGAGACATGCTCAGGATATAGTGCATACTGCCTGAGTGTGGAGCTGAGAACCTACTTGTGAACTGAATGACTGCTGCCAGTCAACACCCAAGAGCATTGTTTCCCGTTGATGGTGCCAGCTTCCCCCACCAGACCAGAAAAGTTTTCCTGCCAACATCATGCATTCAGAGTGGGTTCCTCCATGACAGGGAGCCTGCTGTTTTTAAGTGCTGAGTGTAGCCTCAGATAGGGAAAGGTGAGTCACAAAAGGCTCCTGGAGGTCCCATTTCCTGGCAGGAATGTTTTAATAGTGCCAAAACTCCTGCATTGTTCCCTGCTGTTGGGGGCATCCCCCAACCTGATCCCCATATAGATCCCAAGAGGGTTGGAAAGCAGACTGGCTGGCCCAACCACAGGAAAAACTCTGCAACAGAAAATCACTTTGAGTTCTGAGCACTGCCAAGCAAAAGTGGCAGAACAGTAGTAAATGCTACTGTGTGTGTGTGTGTGTGTGTAAATTATTTTGAAAAGATTCTAGGGCAACAAGAAGATTCCTAGCTACAAAACAACAAAACTAAAAATAATAACAAAAAGAGAAGAGCTGCTCCTCACAGATGAGAAAGAACCAGAGGAAAAACACTGGCAATCCTCAAAATCTTAGAGAAGATTCACCTGTAAAAGTACTGCCCAGTCATTGAACAATGGAAACCACCCAAAATGACCTGTTTCTGACAACAGACACATAATTTAGATATTGGATAGCTAAAATGGCTAAGAAAAACCACAGGAAGTTAGCAGCAAAGATCACCCAAGCCATATGGGAAGTAAAAGCTAAGATGGACAATATAAGAAGGGTCCATTCTGAAACCCTGGAAATGAAGAATTCCCTCCTGGAATCTCAAAACATAATAAGTCTAGGGAGCAGAATCGACCAGTCAGAGGAAAGAATTTCAGAAATATTGAACTAACCTAGTCTGACAAAAACAAGGAGAAAAAAGAGTGAGTAAAGCCTATGAGAGGTGTGGGACTATGGGAAGAAGACAAACCTACAGTCGATTGAACAGAACAGAAGAGGAAACTGAAAACACCCTGGAACAAGCCTTCCATGAGGTCATCCAAGAACATTTCCATATCTCACTAGAGAAGTGACCATCCAAACACAAGAGATTCAGAGAACCCCTGCAAGGTATTACATGAGAAGACCATCCCCAAGACACATAGTATCTGCCTTCATAAGGTAAACATGAAGGAAAAAATCCTGAAGGCAGCTTGATAAAAAGATCAGACCACCTACTGGTGAAGATCCATCAGAATTGCAGCAGACTTTTCAGCAAAAACCTGCAAGCCAGAAGAGATTGGAATTCCATCTTCAAGATTCTCAAGGATAAGCAATTCCAGCCAAGAATTTCCTAACCCACTGAGCTAAGCTTCAGCAGTGATGGAGGATTAAAATCCTTCTCAGACATCCAATTCCTAAGTTAATATGTCACCTCCACACTTTCAGGAGATCCTCAAGAAAACTTTGAGCAGAGAAATGAAAAAGAATGGTTCCACCCATTGCAAAAGCAAACACAGTGTTGGCAGACCATACAGATCATTCACAAATCTAAAAAAAGGAAGCAGAGCAACCTCTTAAGATCCTTATTATAAGGATAAGCCCTCACATATCAACTTGAATGTAAATAGTCTGAATGCACCACTAAAAAGGCATAGAGTAGCAAACTGGATAAAGAAACTTGATCCAACATTCTGCTGCCTCCAGGAAACCAACCTCACTGCAAAGGGCACTCATAGGCTCAAGGTGAAGGTCTGGAAGCTAACCTTCCAAGCAAATGGAAAACAAAAAAGAGCAGGTGTATTCTTATATCAGACAAAATGGAATTCAAACTAATACAAGTTAAAAAGGACACTATATATTGATCAAAGACTCAACCCATCAGCAAGAAATATTTGTATTAAATATTTATGAATCCAACACAGGAGCACCTGGATTTATAAAACAATTTATCAGCACCCCCTTCTTTTTTCTTTTTCTTCTTCTTTTACTTTTCTTCTTTTTTCTTTCTTTTTTTATTTTAAAGATGCGGGATACAATTCAGGATTAGGTATACAAGTGGTCATTGTATAGGTAAAGTTTGGGCCTCCCTTTGGTCCCCAATTTCCCTGGTTTGAGATCAGATACCCTTATTGATGCTGTGTCCCCCCACCCTGGCAGTATCCTGCTACTGCCAATGCCTTTCTTACAGTATTATAGTAAATGTACAGGGCCAGCTTATGAATCAGAACATGTGGTACTCTGTTCTTTGTTTCTGTGATAGATCACGCAGTATGATAGAACTCTAAATCCATCCAAGTTGCTGTGAGGGCCATATGTCTGTCCTTCTTTGTGGCTGCATAATATTCCATTGTGTATAGTACCACCTTTTTTTAAAAAATCCAGTCCAGTTTCAGTTGGCAGCACAGTAGGTTCCATGTTTTTCTATTGTGAATAGAGCTGCAATAAACATGGGAATGCAGGTATCTTTTTTGTAGAATGATTTAAGTTCCTCTGGGTATATTCCCAGTAGGGGAATTTCTGGGTCATATGAAAGGTCAATGTCTAGTTCTTTTAGAAATTGCCACACTGTTTTCCAAAGAGGTTGCACTAGTTTGCATTCCCACCAGCAATGTAAAAGTATTCCTTTTCCTCCAATACCTTGCCAGAATCTGTTGTTGTTTGTTTTATTAATGATGGCCATTCTTACTGAGGTTAGGTGGTATTTCAGTGTGGTTTTGATTTGCATTTATCTGATGATTAGTGAGGCTGAGCACTTTTCCATGTATCTGTTGGCTGCCCATATATCTTCTTTTGAGAAGTGTCTATTCATGTCTTTTGCCCACTTTTAAATGAAGCTGTTTGTTTTCTTCCTTTTGGCACGTTTGAGTTCCTTGTAGATCCTGGATGTTAGGCCTTTGTCTTTTACAGTTGGCAAATATTTTTTCCCATTCTGTGGGCTGTCTCCCCACTCTCTTGATGGTTTCCTTTGCTTTGCAGAAACTTCTCAGTTTGATGAGGTCCCACTTGTCTATCTTATCTCTTATGGCATGGGCACTTGGGATTTTGATCAAGAATTGGTTGCCACTTCCAATTTCCATAAGGGTGTCTTCTGCATTTTCTAAGGTTCTTATAGTTTGAGGTTTTATGTTTAAGTCTTTGATCCATTTAGAGTTGATTTTTGTGTATGGTGATAGGTAGGGCTTCTATTTCAATCTTCTGCATGTGGTCAGTCAGTTTTCCCAGCAGCATTTACTGAATAGGTTTTTCTCTCCCCAACACCATTCTATGTGACAATACAATGGGTATGAGTGTATACCCTCTGAGTCCAAGATACAGTAACAGCAATGTGGAGAACAGAGAAAAATATAATGAAATGAGATGAATAAG
>CAUYQG010096095.1:0-17197 GCA_963574415.1 Tarsius wallacei
AAGCAATTAATGGCAGTAAATACCTGTCTGGGGATGGGGGGACACTTCTTACAAACAAGGGTGCCTGAATGAGACATATTTGTGTACCTAACCCTTAAATGTACCCCTCAATATCACAATAAAAAAAAAAAAAAAAAAAAGTTTTGTTCTATAGCCAGGTACTAGTACAGATGTCTCTAGCATGTCTTAATGTGTGTTATTTGCTAGATTAGTTTCCAATAATACACAATTATTTTTAAACTGAAAAAAAATTCTTCCTTCCTTAAGGAAATGATTAAAAGTGAACATCTGCTCCATGCAACTCAAACAACCCCAAGAAAATAGTGCTGAGTCTATCACAAGGAAATCCACATTACCACCTACCTTCCCCAGGCCCACTCAAGTGGCTCTTGGCCCTACTAACTCCTTGATGTGAGAGAATTCTACCCTGGCCCACAATTCCCTGGCAGAGGCCTACACCTAGCCCCAGCCCCCAATCCTTCTAAGCATCACCCCCAAGGGTACACTCTCATGCTGGCACTCCCTCTGACATTGGTCACCAGAACAAATATGGCCCAAAACTCCCACCCCTCAAAAAAGCAAATGCACTGGCCTAGAGACAGCCAAGATAGACTCTGATTAAGATGTTTATTGGACTGATGTTTCTACTCCCCAGCACAGAGATTAAACATCACTTTAAGTCCAACTCAACATAAAGAAACATGATTTAGGAAGTTACTTATTAGCATGCTGTATGTGTATCTGACATCACACAATATTACCCAATTAGCATATCTTCTGAGTCACCAAATAATCTACATTTATTTTCTAACTAAATGTGCATATGGACATTGGATATGTTTTCTTTAAAAGCACTAATGGTCAAAGTTCTTAAGAATCTAAAATTTATTTGAAGTCACAAAAATGACATCCCCAAAATAACCCATCATTACTTTGTCAAAATTCTTCCTCAAATAAATGATGGGCATCTCAGGGTCCCTGTGGACATTGTGCTGCTACATCCCCCACATCCTCTAGGCCTGACTGCACAAACTAGCGTCCTTTCTCCAGCGTCCTCCTCCAGCAGCCATCCCAGGCTCCACCCCTTGGAGGTTCCTCTGCCCCTAAGATGAGCACTCAAGACCTTTTTTTAAAGTACCAGGGATTTACTGTTACTACTACAGGGATGCAGGCTGAGGGTACCCATGCTGAGGTCCCCAAATTCCTACAATCTTCCTGTTCTCTGACATTTAGTCCTAACACTATTTGGGGACTGAAAGCCTTCTTGGACTTCTTGCTCTCTGCTTTTACTTCTGAGGGTGACCAGTGCTGTTCAGCATCTATATATGCATCATAAAGGCCACAGGCTGGCCATGGTGTATGTTTTGCAGAGAAGTGAGAGTTATAACCCCACCTCCCCAAATAGGTTTAGAGGAAGGAATGTCCAATTATATTCATATCCCTGTCCCCTCACTGTTATGAGGCTACCTCTTCTTTCTGTGTTGCTAGGTCAAGCTCACTGGGCCTGAGTAATAAAAGGAACCCCCCCCATGAGGGATGGCAGCAGAGAAAAGTACCTGCTATCCTCCTCTCTGTTATCTTAATAAGAGCATGTGTAAGAAAGGGCATCTTGGAACTACTTGTACTTTCCTGTATTCTGAAGGGAGGGTAAATTGTATGGAAGGGGATGAGGTCTTATCTGGAGCATAATGCCTAATCAGGGTCAGTGTCCTGGGAGAAGGAAGGTATCAGATGGGAAACTGAAGTTCTGAACTCAAGTTCTGAACTTTAATCCATATTTTAAAAAGAGTACTTTGGGGTAACAATCACATCCTTGCATGCCCATGATTAGGGGGAAAGGCCAGAGGCAGGAGGAAAGAGCCTTGTAGCAGAACAGAGTCTGCGTCAAGGAAACAGTCAGACTATTCATACACATGACAGGACCCATGTTCACTTTTCCATGTGCTTCCCTGTCTGATGTATCACAAAGAACTCACACAGGTGTACCTGCACTTGTAGCAGACATCAAGCCCAGCATGATGCTAGCAGGAGTTCCAAAAGAAGAAAGGAGTTGTACTGGGAAGATGCTGCTGCTGCTGCTGTTCAATATTTACTTAGGAAACAGGCACTGCCTCAGCATCCTCTACCTGTGTTTCTGCCCTCAGTTCACCCTTTCCAAACTCATAAAAACACTTCAAAATACTCTCAGCAGGTAATGTACAAGGCTCCTGATGACTGAGAAAGAGTCTCCCCTCTTATCAGATCATAAAATTTCAGTAACATTTTAAAAATCTACTTATTGTTATTTTACATAAATATAAACTTAAACAAATGCTGATTTCTTCAATAATAGCGAGAAAACCAGCAAGATTCATGGAATCATCATGGTCCCATAAGAAGCTCCTTCTGTCACCAGCTAAAGAAGAGTATCAGTTTGAAGTTCAGGACCAATACATAAGCAAAATAGTCACTAAAACAATTTTAAAGAGCTTTATTTGTTGCTGGGATGAAGCTGAGTAAAATCTATCAGTCAACCAACAAGGATCTAAAAGACTGGCCTGGTCAACAACAAAATGAAGCTGATAGCTTCAAATATGGTTCCAAGGACAGACATGGTGGTTCACGCCTGTACTCCCAGCACTTTAAGAGGCTGAGGTAGGAGGCTTACTTGAGCCCTGGAGTTTGAGACCAGCCTGGACAACATGGTGAAACCCTGTCTCTATTAAAACATATATATATATATATATATATATATATATATATATATATATATATATATATAAAACAAAAATGGTTCTATAGTCAGACTCTGGAAGTCAATATAGTCAAAGGTCAGCAATTCCCTCTTAGAAGTTCCACACCACAGGACCTCTTCTGCTCTTTCTAAGAGCAGCAGGCATGCCGGCATGAAGGAGCAGGGGAGGTATGGATTGGGGGTAGCGCGGCACACAGTACTAGCCTCAGTGATCTGCATTACACAAAATTCCAGGAAACACCCATAGTCTTCTCTCTACAGAATCAGATCACATAGGACTCAGCAGTTACTGATAAGAGATGTAAATGTTCATAATGAGAAAATCCAAATGTGTCAAGAAAACTTAAGACCTCTGTTCCTGCTGGTTGTCAAATGAAAGACTTTCCAATCATGAAAGGAATGTAAAGCAATCTCATTACAAAAAAATTCTTTAAAAAATCCCCTCTTCTTAATATGCTGTAATCAATTACAGCAAAACAAACCTCTGGATTCTGTCCAAGCCTAAATCCAAGTTTATTTTATTTCTTAGGAATGGTAAGTACTTTTAGATTATTTGTTTTGTTACACTCAAGTCTCTTGGTGGCTGGCTTCCCTATCAGATTCATAGTTTTAAATGATTTTAATAAGACTACCAAGAACATACGGGGAAAATAAAACTTTCCATACATCCATGGCAGAAACTGGCATTCCCCTTCTCTCTGTTCCCTTCTGAGAGAACCTGCTATCATAGCACATTCATCTAGCAGACTTCCCATACCACTTTCTTAGTGCAGGACACCAGTGTGCCTTCCCTAGCCTTTTTACTCCACTTCCTTCTCTTACTCCTTCAACTAGGTTACTGCCCAGCCTCCTACCACTCACTCCTTCTCTGTGCAGACTCCCACTGGGCCTTCTTTTCATTTATCAGCAAAGCTACTTTTAAACATTTGGTGTCTCAAGTCCCTAAAAAATTGAACTTGCCCATCTGAGTTACATCAACAGGTGTAAGGCCATAGGGATTGTCTGTTTGGGTTAGCTTGTGTTTAAGCCAGAAGGAACTTAAGGAAACACTAAATAAGGAGGGTAATAGGCCAGTAGAATTCATGTCTACAATTGACCTCAAATTACAGTATACCAAATGAATAACACAGAAAAAAATGAGAAAGGATGTACACAGATGGCTTAAAACATGAAAAGACACAACCTCCTACATAATGAGAAATACAAATTAACACTACAATGGGATACCATCATGAGCAAAATAAGTTTTTTTTTTTTTTTTGAATTGGAGTCTCATTCCATCGCCCAGGCTGGAGTGTAGTGACAAGCTCATGGTCACCCCAGTGACAACCTGCTGTGCTCTGGCAATCCTTCTGCCTCAGTCTTCTGTAGTCAGAACTACAGGTATGCGCTACCATGCTCAGCTAATTTTTTATTTACTGTAGAGACAAGGTCTCACCGTGTTGCCCAAGCTGGTCTAGAACCCACAGGCTCAGGCAATCCTCTCACCTTGGCCCCCCACAGTGCTGGGATTACAGGCTTGAGCCAGCCTGGCCAAAATAAGTTTTTTAAATCAAATAATACCTGTGTTGGCAACAGGGTGGGAAAACAGGCATGCTTATACTGGTGAAAAAGCAAAGGGTAACTTCTATAGGATGGTAATTGCCCTCGGAATGACAAAGGCACTTTATCCCAGTAATTCTTCTTTTAGAAATTCATTCTTACACACCTGCTAGAAGAAGTTTGTACACAGCATTGTTGGTGATGACAAAGAGCTAAAATCAACCTAAAGGCAATATAGTTACATCTACAGAAAGAAATACTAGGCAATCATTAAAAAGCGAAAAGCTCCTGATATGCACAGTAATGGATACACCAAGCGAAACAAGCAGAGAGGAGCACCACTGCCATCCTGTGCTGGTATTGTCACAGACTATCAAGGAAGGAAACTGGAAACCTGGGCAGGAGAGACACTGACTTTGTCATGGAGACCCTTGGAACCATAATGCCACTTTATCCTGAGCAATATTCCTAAGCAGAAATTCATTTTAAAAAATAAAACAAAACTACAGAAGCACAACCAACTGCACTGATTTGCTAACTCTGGGACTAGAGGTAAAGAAAGCAACTTAGTGGGTCATAACCTACATTTTAAAAAAACTAAATAGAATGGAACAAAGTAGAAGACATCAGAGTGGAACTGACATAATAAGGATGAAGTATTTGGGGGGAATTTTGTCTTTCAGATGTGTCTATGAGTGAATATATGGGTTCCAATATAAAACCTATTTCTTACTATGGATTATGGTCAAAGTAACCTGAAAGTCATTGCACAACTGTATTTCTACAAAGAAATGCAAAATATCAAAAGAAGTAAAAGAAGAAGATGGCTAAATCAAGAGACCATGTAAACACAGAGACTTTATAAGTGAATGGCTCTGCCAGTTCCTTTTCCAGAAAGGTCCTTCCTCTACATGAATAGCATTTGTCACCTACGTGGGATTTATGTTGCCATGAAGCAAATCACCACACTCTTAGTGGCTTCAAACTACCCGAATTTATCATTTCACAGTTTCTATGAACTAGAGTCCAGGCACTGGGTGACAAGATTCTCTGCTCAGGGCTTCCCCCTTGCTGAAGGCCCTGGGGAAGAGCAAGCTTCCACATTCATTCAGGTTATCAGTGGAATGTAGTTCCCTGCAGCTTGAGGGCTGAGGACCCTGTGCTTGCTAACTGCCACCCAGGGGGCCATGTGCAATCCCTGTCACATGACCCCTCCCATCCCTAAGCCTACTTGTGCTGTCAGTCTCTTGGATGTCTCCTTCTGCCACCAGCTAGAGACAGTTCTCTGTTGTTAAGCCCTCATGGGATTCTACTGGGTCCACAGGTATAATCCCAAATAATTTCCCTTATTGTAGGTCAACTATGCCATACAACACATTATCACAGAAGTAGTATTTCACTGCATTCAGAGGTTTTGGAAACTGGGTAGGGCATCTGGGGGGGTGGGGGGGGCATTTTAAAAATTCTACTCACCAGACCACCTTTTTATTTGTGCTTCCTGCTCAGTAGGTTGCTAATGGTGACTGTCCTCCCACTTTCAAACTAAAAGATAATGATCTGCTCCTAACTGCCAACTCAGAAGGCCAGATTTCATAAAATAGAGCCAAATAAAATCCCACTTGATATTTATATACTGAACTGTATAGACTGACGTTATGTCTCAGCAAACTTTTTGCTTAGCACAAACGAATGCTTCATTACAAGAGACTCTGATTTCTATAAATAAATACCCAGTTGTATTCAACTTCAAAAATGAGCTACAATTAAAGGAGAGGCCATTCTCTGCTAAATACATGTTGACTCTTGATGAAGGGCTGTGCCAAGAACAAGCTTTCACTAAGGCCATTAATTAAAACTGACCATTAAAAAAAGCAAATATATACAATATAGGATTCATGGAAGAGAATGTACAATAAAAACTACTGAATGCTAAAGTGATTTTCATTATAAATGATGTTCACTGACATCGCTTAGCAAGTAGCATTAACACTGAATCTTTTCTTTGGTGGCCTTTTAGAGGGAGTTAGAATTACTGGAATAGCAATAAATCCCCAGCACAATGAGAGGCATATATCATAGCATTGCTAGAGGGAATGCTGCAGCTGAAGGGACTTTCCCAGGGCTTGTCTCCCCCATGCTACAGTTGGGGACCTTACAAATATAATTTGTTTTCAATAAACTACAATGAAGACAACGGTTTCTGAGCAAAAAATGGCTTCACCATCCCAGAAGCCACAGATGTAACCATATAAAGGTCCAAAATCACCAGAAATAACATGGTGAAAGTGCTGTGTTTGTGTTACCTACCACTCAAAAGAACCCTTTACTACTAGAGACTTCCTTTAAATATTTAACTTTTCAAATATAGTCAAAATATATTTTCATTGCCAAGAGTCAATGAAATAGTTCCTTTGAGAGAATTCTAGGACAGTGACCAAAACACTGTCTTTTGACCCCAAAGTCCTCATTCTGTGTTCTGGGACCACTGAGCACAAGACCAAGTAGAAGTTTAGTAATTTTAAAAATCATGTCAACAATCCACAGGGCTGCAAGGACCAAATAAAATCAAAGGAGATGCAGAAATGTGACACACACTATTCCAGAAATGCCTCTACTGTGAAGCAAGGCTTCTGTGTAGACTACCACACTCCTGAACTACAGAGTAAACCTGTTGACTTCATTCCTACTACAAAATGCAATAGAGGTTACCATTGTCCACCCATCTAGGATAAACAGAGCTTCTGTCCAGGCTACTTATCTGGTCAGCCTTGGCCCAAGATGCACAGAGCTTCAAGGGTGAACCCTGAACCCAGGAGAACATTATTGACAGTGTTGACAAAAAGATGACAAACTCTATAAAATATTTTAAGATGATTTATTCTGGCCAAGTTGAGTGACTTAAGCCCATGACACCCATCCCCAGGAGGTCCTAAGATGTATGCCCACCGTGGCTGAATGGTAGCCTGGTTATATACAGTTTAGGAGGACAGAAGTTACAAGAAGCCATAAATCAATACATGTGGGATTTACACTGGTTAGGACCAGGAAGGCAAGACATTTTCAAGCAGGGTGCAGAATATAGAAGGATTCAAAGATTTTCTGACTGACAACTAGTCAGTGTAATTATCTAAGGAATTTTCAACAAAGGAAATAGCCAGATTGAAGATGATAAGGGAGCTGAATTTCTTGATATGTAGATGAAGCTTTATGGGTGGTGACTGCAGACCTCAGACAGAACAGGTAATTGTCTTCAAGGATGCTACAGTCTCTAAAAGACAGCCTTACATGGTCATAAAATACTTTGGTTTTTCTTCTTTATCTGAAAGAGCCAGGTTGGAGAGTATATCATATTTAAAGTTAGAAATTTAGTAAGAAAAAGAATAAAAAATTGGCCGGGCTCTGTGGCTCAGCCTGTAATCCCGCGCTTTGGGAGGCCGAGGTGAGTGGATTACCTGAGCCCGCGGGTTCAAGACCTGCCTGGGCAACTTGGTGAGACCTCATCTCTACAATAAATCAAAAAATTAGATGGGCGTGGCACTGCACGCCTGTAGTTCTGGCTACTTGGAAGGCTGAGGCGGAAGGATCGCCGGAGCCCAGCAGGTCAAGGCTGCAGTCGCCGGGAGCGGCCACTGCACTCCAGTCTGGGTGACAGAGTGAGACTCCAACTCAAAAAAAAAAAAAGAAAAAGAATGAAAATTTAAGAGTTTAGTCACCAACTGGAACATGGGAGGCAGGAAAGATGACCCTAACTTCAAGCTAAGGCTCTACCTCCAAATCCAAATGAGCTACAAAGTAGCAAATGAAACCAGTTATTCTTTTTTCTTTTTTTTTTTTTAATTTTAAAGACATGGGGTACAATTCAGGGTTAGGTATACAAACGTTGATTATGCAGGTACCCTTGTTGATGAGGTGTGTCCCTCTCTCCCCTGGCAGTTTTCCTCAACTGCCAATCCCACCCCCCTCCCTTGACAGTTTCCCACTACTGCCAATCCCTTTCTTACAGTATTATAATTGCTTAAGGTCCACTTCTGGAGTGAGAACATGTGGTACTTTGCTCTTTGTTTCTGTGTCAGATCACTGAGTATGATTGACTCTAAATCCATCTAAGTTGCTGCGAAGTCCATATGTTTGTCCTTCTTTATGGCTGCATAATATTATTACATTATGTATACATACCACTTTTTTTAATCCAGTCTAGCTTCGAATGGCAGCATGGTTGGTTCCATGAAACCAGTTATCTTTTAAAGCAATCCCTTACCTCCAATTTAAAATAATATTCAGAGACCTGCTTGAAATCCCTTTGTTGGCCTTAAAACTCTACTCAGCCCCTTCAGCCTGGCCTGGTCCCTTTGCTCCGCCCTCTACCTGTGGCCTTTCCCAGGCTCAAGCTCCACCCTCTCCTGCTCCTCCCACTCCTATATTCCACCCAGTACGACTCTAGCCCCTCCTCAGGTTTCTCCTCAAAAAGGACTTTTCATGGCTATTACTCACTATCATTGTACCCTGTTCATTTTTTTCACAGCACCTATCAAGGTTTATGAAGAGATGTTTCTGGAATATGTTAACTTAGAAGCTGCTGCTATTTGGTCTGGTACACAGTAAGTGTTCAGTGAATACTTGTTGAATAAACTAAACAACTACACTCTGGAAAAACTGTGCCTCTACAACAGAGGTTCTCAAATTTTTACTTTTCTTTCTTTTTTTTTATTTTTTAGAGACAGGGTCTTACCTCTATCACCCACGGTAGGGTACAGTGGAACAATCATAACTCACTGCAGCCTTGAACTCCTGGGCTCAAGAGGTCCTCCCCCATCAGCCTCCCAAGTAGCTAGGACCACAGATGCATAACACCATACCTAGCTAATTTTTATTTTTATTTATTTATTTTTTAGAAAGATAGGGTCTGGCTATGTTACCTAGGCTAGTTTCAAACTCCTGGCCTCAAGCAATCCTCCCAACTTGACCTCCCAAAGTGCTGGAATGACAGGCATAAGCCACTGCGCCCAGCCTCTCAAACTTGTTGCACAGGAACCCTTTACTCTCTCAAAAATTACTGACCCTCCAAGGAGTTTTTCTTTTTGCAGGTTACATCTCTCAATCTCTACTATATTAGAATATTTAAAACACAAAAACATATTCCATTAGTGTCTGAAACAAGATGCTACCTCACGTTTCTTAGCCTCTGCAAACTCCCCTGTATGTGGGTGAGAGAAAAAGAGTTGAAAAAGGCAAATCATGTCTTAGTATTACTAGGAACTGTTTTAACCCCCCTGCCTGATTCCATGTTTAGGCGACCCTGAACCAAACTTCGAAAATTGCTGGTTTAAAGCTTTAGCCAAAAATCAAACTGTAACCAGTCAGAAGAAAAAAAAAAAAGAAATAAACACAGTCGGTCAAACTTTGCAAAAGGAGAGCCAAATAGTAAACACTGCCCACTAAAATCTCTTAGGACTCAAGCAAGGCTACATGGTGCTCTGAGGCAGATAAGAAGGCTGTTGCCACCTGATGTCATACAACTCCTCCAATTAATTCCCTCTTATTTTTGTCACATTAATATAAGTATTTTGTTTTGGATTTTCATAAATATAAATTTATTTTTTAATTTTTATTTTTTGACTCAGGTCTCACTCAGGCTGTAGTGCAGCAGACAATCATAACTCATTGCAGCCTTGACTTTCTGGGCTCAGGCAATCCTTATGCCTCAGCATCCTGATTAGCTAGGACTACAGGCACACATGCCACCAAGCCAGGATAATTTTTTTTTTTTTTATAGAGATGAGGTCTCATTATGTTGCCCAGGCTGGTCTCAAACTCCTTGGCCTCCTAAAGTGTTGGGAAAGTATTTATCAGTATAAATTTGGAAAGCACTTTTTGCCTTTTGCACTTTTTTAACATAACCCTTAAATCAGTAACCTGAGTCTGTCGCCAGTCAACCTCAATTCAGAAACAAAGAAGCAAACTCTAGTCTTGATAATCACATCCACATCTGCCCCCTAGGAGCAAAAGTGGATAGATAAGTAAGCCTCTTTCCTATAGACTATATATGTATTTGATATATGACATCATGCTGTATCTCATTTCTTTCCCTGTCCAATCCTTCACTGTTGGCACCATGAGCACTTCTCCCAAGGGTCTGAATTTGGGCCCAATCAACTTAACACTACCACCACAGCCGGCACCCACTCATACACACCACGTTTGGGCCTGGGGACATGCCCAGCCCATTATAGCCACTGCCAACACCGGTACATACTTCTTGGAAGCCAAGAGTTGTCCTGTCACTGCTACTGCCATTGCCCATGCCACACCTGTTGCCCAGAGACCCCCAAAACTCACCACCTGCCTGAGTTACTGCTGCTACTACCAGTACCTGAGCAAGCTGCCTGGGAGCCTAAGCATCGACCCACTTGGGCCCATTAACACTGGTTCCAGTGTATGCCACCCTGAGGCCCCAGTACATGCATGCTCAGCCCGCTGCTGCCACCACTAGGGCCCAAGGACAGGTCAAACTTGGTGCTGCCTTACCTAGAAAGACTTCACCACAAATTATGATGCTATTTACAGCCTAGGAAATCATATTATTGCATGCATCCAGAATCAAAACCAAAGTGCCCTACTCAATCAACACCACAGATACATTTTTAGGAAAAACTCCTCCCCTCTGAAAGCAAATTCAAAAAACTTCCAGATGCACAGATATCAATGTAAGCACAAAAGAAACATGAAAAAGCTAGGAAATATGACACCTTCAAAGGAACACAGTAATTCTCCAGCAATGGACACAAATAAAAAAGAAATTTATGAAATACTGGAAGAAGAATTCAAAATAATGATATTAGAGAAGCTCAGTGAGATACAAAGAAATACAGAAAAACAACACAAAGAAATCAGAAAAACAATTCAGGATATGAATGAGAAATTTACCAAAGAGATAGATAACATAAAAAAGACCAAGTTGAAATTCTGGAACTGAAGAATTCATTAAATGCAACACAAAATATATCTGAAAGATACAACAAGAGACTAGATCAAGTAAGGAAATAATTTCAGAACCTGAAGGCAGGTCTTTTGAAATAATCCAGTCAGACAAAAATAAAGAAAAATGAATTTAAAAGAAAGAACCATACCTACATGACATATGGGATACCATAAAACAACCAAACATTTAAATGTTCAGTGTCCCAGAAGGCAAAGAGAAAAAGAAAGGAATGGCAGACCTATTTAACAAAATAATAGCTGAAAACTTTCCAAGTGTAGCAAGAGATTTAAATATCCAGATCCAAGAAGCTCAGAAATCTTCAGATACAATTCAAGAAGGTCTTTTCCATGGCACACATCTAAAACTGTCAAAAGTCAAAGACAAGGAGAGAATTCTAAAAACAGTAAGGGAAAAACATCTAGTCACATATATGAGAACTCCTTTCAGACCAACAGCAGAATTGTTTTTGTTTTGTTTTGTTTTAACAGCAGATTTCTTAGTGGAAACCTTACAAGCCAGGAGAGAAGGGGATGATATATTCAAAGTGATGCTGGTAAAAAAAAAACAACACAAAACAATACTAGTAAAGGATACTATACCTAACAAGGTTATCATTCATTCAAAAAGGAGAAATAAAGCTCTTCCCAGACAAGCAAAACTTAAGGGAATTCATCACCACTAGACCTATAAGAAATGCTTAAGAAAGTTCTAAACATGGAAGCAAAAGGATGATATCTACACACAAATGCATAAAACCTACTGATAGAGCAAAGACACAGATTTGAAGAGAAAGGCCTTAAACGTTACCACTACAGAAAACCACTAACCATAATAATAAACAATGAGAGGGAGAGAAAGAATATATCACATACACACACACACACACACACACACACACACACACACACACACACAGAGGGAGAGAGAGAGAGAGACAGAGAGACAGAGAGAAACCATTTAATAAAAATGACAGGAATAAGCCCTCACATGTCAATAATAATCTGAATGTTAACAAATCAAATTTTCCACTAATATAGACTGGCTGAATGGATTAAAAAACATGACCCATCTCAACTGAAAAGTCATATATATAGAAAAAGTAAAGGGATAGAAAAAATATTACATGCAAACAAAAACCAAAAGTAAGCAGGAATCGTTGTACCAGATAAAACAGTCTTTAAGTCAAAAACAGTAAAAAGAGACAAAGAATGTCATTATATAATAATGAGGTCAAATTAGCAAGAAGATATGAAAATTCTAAACATATAAGCACCTAACACCAGAGCACCCAGACATATAAAACAAAATCATTAGACCTAAAAAGACAAACTCCAATGCAACGATAATTGGAGACCTCAACCCTCTACTCCCAGCATTAGATAAATCATCTAGACAGAAAATTAATATTAGATTTAAACTGCACATTAGGCCAAATGGACTCAATAGATATTTACAGAACATTTCCTCCTACAGCCCCAGAATATACATTCTTATTAGCACACAGAACATCCTCCAGGATGGATCATATACTAGGACACAAAAAAAAGTCTCAACAAGTTTTTTAAAAGTCAAAATCACATCAAGTATGTTAGACCACAATGGTATAAAACTAGAAATCAATAAAAGGAGGAACCTTGGAAACTGTACAAATACACATAAATTAAGCAATTTCTAGTCCTGAGACTACTTGGTCAAGAAAGAAATTAAGGAGGAAATCAAGAAATGTCTTGAAACAAATGAATATCAAAAAATAGCATATCAAAACCTCTGCATTACAGAAAAGCACTGATAAGAGGAAAGTTTACAATGATAAACGCTTAAGTTAAAAAAAAGGGAAAAAGATTTAAAATAAACAACCTAATGATGCACCTCAAGTATCTAGAAAAGAAAGAACAAATCAAACACAGAATTATTAGAAGGAAAAAAATAAAGAGCAGAACTAAATGAAATAGAGGCTCAAAATATATATATATAAAGGAACAACGATTTGAAAAGTGGTTTGTGAAAAGATAAACAAGACTGATAAACCACTAGCTGGACTAATCAGACAGGGGGCAGGAAGGGATGGAGGGATGGTGGGGGGTGTGGGGGGGGAGGAGAGAAAGAGAGAGAGAGAGAGAACAACCAAATAAACAAAATCATGAAAAGGAATACACTGTAAATGATACCACAGACTGACAAAAGATCATCAGATACTATTATGAACAACTACACATTAACAGAAAAACGTATAGAAAATGAATACATGTGTGAATACATACAACTTGTCAAGATTAATTCAGAAAGAAACAGAAAACCTGAATAATGAGTAATGAGACTAAAGCAGTAATATAAGTCTCCCAACAAAGGAAAGTCCAGGACCAGATGGCTTCACTAATAAATACAACCAAACCTTTCAAGAAGAATTGACACCAATTCTCCTCAAATTATTAAAAAAATAATGAAGAGGAGAGAATTCTCCCTATCTCATTCTATGAGGCCAGCATTATCCTGATACCAAAACTAGATAACAGTGCAACAACAAAAAGGAACTACAGGCTAATATCCCTTATGAACACGGATAGAAAATTCTCAGCAAAATATTAGCACACCAAATCCAACAGCACATCAAAAAGATAATACACCAGAACTGTATAAAATTCAACATCCCCTTCATGATTAAAAAAAAAAACTCCAAAAAAACTAGGCACAGAAGTAACATATCTCAACATAATAAAGGCCATATATGACAACCCTACAGTTAACATCATACTGAATGAGGGAAAACTGAAAGCATTACCTCTAGGAACTAGAACAAGACCAGAATGCCCACTTTCACAGCTCCTATTCAACACAGTACTGAAAGTCCTAACCAGAGCAATAAGGTAAAATAAATAAATAAATAAAAGGCATCCAAACTGGAAAAAAGGAAGTCTAAATCTCTGCAGATGATATGATCTTATACATAGAAAATCTAAAGACTCTACCAAAAAAACTCTTAAATTTAATAAATAAATTCAATGAAGTTACAGGATACAAAAATCAGTAGCATTTCTCTATATTGATAATGAACTAGTGAGAAAGAAACCAAGAAGGCAATCCCATTTAGAATAGCTACCAAAAAATGCCTAGAAACAAATTTAACCAAGGAAGTGAAAGCTGTCTACAAGGAAAACTACAAAACACTGAATAAAATATTGACAAGGACACAAACAAATGGAAAGACAAACTGCTCATAGATTTAAAAAATGAAAATCATGGAGGAACCTGCAAGATGGTGACGGGACAACTTGGACTGTAATAATCTCCACAATGGTCGGCTGCTGCAGCAGGTTCCATGCACCATGGCCATCGCCACCTCTGTGAAGGGTGGCTGCTACAGCAGGTCCCACGCAACTCGCTGCTGCCGCCGCCTCTGCAAAATGTGGCTGCTGCAGCTGGTCCCACGTGCTGCGCCACCACGGCCTTCGGCTCCCGACCTATGGAGTTCCCAGCACCCTCCCCGGTCCCAGGCTGCCTGCTGCACACCAACCTGCAGCACCCAGCTGCCTCCCACTCCATGGCGGACCGGAGATCAGCTGGAGCCCAGAGTCCGATCAGTGGAGAGAGAGGATCCAGGAGGGTCAGGGAGGAGGCCCGTGCCCAGTAAAGAGGTGCCCACTGCAGCCATTTTCTCTGTCCAGCACCAGGCAGAGACCTGTATCGCCCACCCAGCCCCGCACAGCTCTGCCCTGCTTCCAACCTCAGACCTAAGATAAGCTGATCGAATGAGGAAAGACAGAAACCCCTCCCCCACACTAGATTAGACACAGACAGGTTGGATCTGAGTGGCAGACCTGACAGGCAGCAAGCCGACTGAACCCAGATCTGACTCTAGCTGTGAGCAGCCTTACCAGCCTGCAATGAGCGCTAGAGATCAGAGCTGAAAGGACGCTGGGCTCACAGGAAGGATCTCAGAGCAAGCTTGATTCATTGTTTTTACTTTTTTTTATTTTTAGTTTTATTCTTTGTCTGTTGGTTTTGCTCATTTTTGCTTGTTTTATGTATACTTTTTTTTTCTTTTCTCTTTTTCTCTCTTCTCTCTGTTTTTGATAATGTTTTCGTACTTGCCTGGTTTCTGTTATTTTAATGATTTCTCTTTTTTTTCTTTATATCTCCTGTTTGTGTAGGGGACTTGTAAACCAATAGGGAGGTTGGTTGGCTTGTGTGTTAGTATGACTGTCTGTATGTTTTAGTTTTTGTTTTACTCTTCTCTGTCTTTGTGTCTCTTTTCATTCGTTAGTCAATACGTTTGTCTGTTATCCTTCTTACTCTTCTCTCTCTCCACCTTCCTCTTCCCTCCCTTCCCTATTTCATTCTTTTCCTTCTTCTAACCTCATTTTGCTTTCAAGGAGCAAACTTACACCCCCGCTGCATGAACAGATCACAAGGCAGTGGGAAGGGGGTTCCAGGGTACCCATATACCTGTCGGTGGACACTGGGATCTGCAGACAGATTTTGAATCACAGCTCCCCCCTCAATTAAATCTTAAAACTGCAAAAAGTAGAGCCCCCAACCCACAGTCCAGTCTCAGAATTTAACAAAGATAGAGGATTCACATAAGGAAAAATAGGAGATTGAGCAAACAGAAGTAAAAGCAACTCCGCCATCCCTAAACAATAGAATTAAAGAGGAGGGGAAAAAGCGGGGAGGAAAATCTGCACAAATGAGGAAAAACCAAAAGAAGAATACGGGTCTCACACAGACCGCTGGAAGGTCAGATACTGAGAAAACAGACTTCGGAATGCAAACAATGAAGAGCCCCAAGAATGACTGGTCACATACTACAAACCCAGACATCAAGACATTAATAGAGAGAATAAAAAGAATTGAGGAGAAACTAAAGGAAAATAGGAAGGAGTTGATAACTGAGATAGTAGCAGTAACGAATACTGTGATTGAAATAAACAAACTAATAAGCATGGAAAGCAGAATCAGCCAAGCAGAAGAAAGAATCTCAGAGCTCAAAGAGCAAAACACAGAACTAACCCAAACTGTCAAAAACATAGAAAAGGGAGTTCCGATAAGATGGTGACGGCATTGGTGGATTGTGAGATTCTCTGAACCTGAGTTCCCAAAAAGACTCTCGCTTTCCTTCCCCCACCCCCCTGCCCACTGCCAGCCACATTGGTCTGAGGCCCGGGAACCCTCAGTCCCACGCAGGGCTGAATATTGCGGACCCCAGCTTCTGCGGTGCACGTGGGAAGTCTTGGGTCTCGGCTCCCTCCCTGGCTACATCGTCTCGCCCAGACCAAGTCGCCAGTCACCCTGGAAGGCTCTGGGCACCCGCCCCTCAGAGAAACCAATTCCATTTCTGGCTGAAATACCCTGTGAGCGATCAAGGGCCACTTTTGCTGCTCACCGCCTGCCCTTTGGAGTTTTGGAGCTCTGGAGCTCTGGGGCTCTGGGCTCACCCTGGCTGAGGCACTCAGCGTGTCCCCATGCTTATGTAAAGGAACAGCATATCATTAGGAGATGCTGATCAGAGGCTCTCAGCTCCAGAGGCGAGAACTCCCAACCCACTCCTCCACCCCAGCCCTCTGGTAGTGCTCCAGATCCAGCGCCCAGCTGTGCAGCTGATCCCCGGTGCCTCCCACGCCACCACAGTAAATCATAGTGGATTGGCCAGGGAACCAAACGAGCAGAGAGAAAGGATCCGCGAAAGTGAAACAGCCACCTCGGCCATTCTCCAGGCAGAGACTTGCATTGCCCCACCCACCTACCAGCAGTCTCCACCTCGGTTACCAAGGTAATGTCGCTAAACAGAAGACAAAGCCCCTCCCCTATGCCGAAGCAGACAAAGGGCACTAAGCGTAGCAGACTTCCCAGGCAGCAGGCCAAAAGAAGAAACCCAAGCTGCAGTAAGTGTAGCTGTCTGCAATGAAAGTAAGGGGAGAGGCCAGAGAGCAGAGATGAACAGACTT
>CAUYQG010096096.1:0-11047 GCA_963574415.1 Tarsius wallacei
GGTGAGTGGATTGCCTGAGCCCGCGGGTTCGAGACCCGCCTGGGCAAGCGAGACCTCATCTCTACAATAAATCAAAAAATCAGCCGGGCGTGGTAGCGCACGCCTGTAGTTCCAGCTACTTGGAAGGCTGAGGTGGAAGGATCGCCGGAGCCTAGCAGGTCGAGGCTGCGGTGGCCGGGAGCGGCCACTGCACTCCAGTCTGGGCGACAGAGTGAGACTCCAACTCAAAAAAAAAAAAAATAATGACAATAACAAAGATGATGATACAGTGATAATGATGATGATGATGGTGATGATGATGAAGGTAATGGTGATTGTTTTAATGCTATGCATATATTTGTTACATTGCATTGTTCTGATTCTCACAACAACTCTACAAAATAGTTACTATTTTTGTTCCCTTTTTACAGAATAGAATGAGGCTGAGCTTGAATAATATTTCCCAGGTTAAGGGAGCTTAGAAGTAGATTCCTGCCTCCTCACCAAAGCAGCTCCATCTTCAAGAATCCACACCATGAAGAGTGCTGAAAAATCAGCTCCCCTGGGAGATCTGGTCCCCAGCATCTTCTTGCCCTCAGCACCACCATGAGAACAAATGTTCTGACTCCTGATGGTTCAGGAGTTCAGGGACCAAGCCCCCTGCTTCTCAGCCTAAATTGCCAAGCCTCCGAAATAGCCCTGCATAGCTCCTGAGGGTGGGAGCTCGTCTCCACATCCCTTCCCAATTCCCAGGCACTTATCACTCAGACAGCTGCCGCAGAATGATTTACAACCACTTGGAGCTTTGCAGCAGGAAGCCAGGAAATGCCACATACTGTGGAATACCAATTGCAGAGGCTCTCAGGGAAAGCAGTAGCTGGTGACTTCTGCAGACCTGCCTGCCTTCCTCCCCAGCTCCATTCTCCCACTTTTTAATGAAGGGCTCAGGTGGTCCCATGGCAGTCCTGCCTTAGCGTGGCTTTAAGCAGCAGGGAGGGACCGACACTGAAGTCAGGGTTGAGTGAGATAGTGGAGAGTCTTGTGAGCAGTGAAATCTCTCCACATACCCACCCCACTTCAGATTTCTTTCTCTTTCTTTTTAAATTTCACTTTCTCCTTATTTATGACAAATTGGCTCATTTAACAAATATTTATGGAGCCCTTTTATGTACTAAGACATGTGAAAGATGATGAGGAAACTGGGTTGGAAAAATACCTAGTAACTGCCCCCAGGAAGTCTCCTTGATTTAGTGGTGTGATGTGTAGGAGTAAACATTTACTATGCGGTGTGATCAATAATATGGTGGACTGAGCCTGGGCACCATAGAAGCACAGGGAGGGGGGTCTCACTTTGCATGAGGTAATCAGTGGGTTTTACAAAGGTGAGGGGGTGAGCACTTGGGCTGTCCTTCACTTGGGCTGGGAGGGAAACCCAGGTAAAAAGAAGGACTTGTCCCAAGGTATGGGGGCATGAGAGGATGTTGTGATGATTAGTTGTATGTGTCGACTGGGCTAGGCTGCAGTACCCAGTGATTTAAACAAACACTAATCTAGGTATTGCTGTAAAGGTCTCTGGCAGATGTAGTTGACATCTATAACCAGGTGGTTTTAAATAAGAAATGACCTTCTGTAATGTAGGTGGGCCTTGCTCAATCAGGTGAAGGACTTGAAAGCAAAACTGAGATTTCCTGGAGAAGAAGAAATTCTGCCTCAAGCTTGCAGCCTAAATCTTGCCTGAGTTTCCAGCCGGAGGACCGGCCCAATGGATGTAGACTTGCTGACCTCCATGCTGTGAACCAGTTCTTTGGAATAAATCTCTTCATATGTGTGCTGTGTCTATCATCTGGGTTCTGCTGCTTTGGAGAGCCCTGACTGTATATAGGAATTAGATAACATTTCTCTGTGGATGGAGCATGGGGGATGTGGTTGGGAGCGGAGGAGGATGAAGTCTGTAAAGGAGCAGGAAGACGACTTCACTTTTTCGTGAGGATACTGGGGAGCCACGAAAGGCGGGTGAGTGTTTGATTCAAGTGTATGTTTCACAAAGATCATCCCAGTGGCCACATGGAGGATGGCCCTGGTGTACGCTGTGCGTGTCCTGTGCTCTTCTGCCTCACCCTCCTTTCTCATGGGAACACCCCAACGATGTCATGGCAACACGCAGGGGTTATGGTCTCGAACAGAAATAATTAGGAGTGTGAGCCCCAACATCAGACAGCCCCGGGGTTGGATACCAGCTCTGTTGCTTACCTGATGTGCGACTTTGTTGAGGCTCCGCAGTTCCCTGAGCCTTGGTCTTTTCACCTAAAGGATAAGGGGGTCCCTTATTCTCACCTACAGTCCTCACCTACCTGGTCATGGCAAGGATGAAATCAAACGGCACCTGCAGAGTGGTGCTGGGTGTCCCTGAATGCCTCTCAGTCCTTGGTGCATCGAAAGTCAAGCCCCCTCAGACTGCTTCGCCCTCGGGCTCCCTTGCTCTCCGGCCTCCAGCTGGATTTGGTCTGTGGGAGGCACAGCAGAGAGTGGGGGAGTGGCTACTGTTCTTGGGCTCCCGCCCTGCTCCCCTGGGAGTTTCAGGGTGTGATTCCTCTCCTGGAGGCCATGCTGCGGCCAGGCAGCTGCTCTTCAGTTCCCCTCACCACCCTCAGGCTAAGTGGCTTTTGGTTTCCCCACTCTTGCTGGCTGTGGGAGTACTTCATCACAGCCCTTAACCTGACCCACACCTTTGTAAATAGAACACTTATTAAACTCTCTTCAATTACCTCTTTGGCGTGAGCCCACCGCCTACTACGAATTCAATGCATGTTATTTATGGTTAGCTATTATGCCTTTAATAACACTGGGATACAGGGAGGCCATATTGATTTGCTTAAGGTTGTATACATAGCTTTCACTCAGCCAGGATTCTGCGAAGGGTAGCTGTTTTACACACACAATACATTTCAGAAGTCATCATTATTATTATCTCCATTGATGGTGAGAAAGCTGATGCACAGAAAGGTCAAGACACCTGTCTGAGTTTACACAGCTAGTTAAAGGCAAACCCTGGATTCAAACCTGGAACTTTGGGACTTGTACTGTTCTGCAGTGATGACACCTGTTTTCCTGCCCAGCCCTAAAGTCCCTGTGTTGGTTGGTGTTCTACTGTGTATGGTCTATGCTCTCGCTTAATGAATCGAGACATCTCTGTTTCTCACGTCATAGCCATCCCGCCTTCTGAGGAGATAAAATCAGACCACGAATTTACCTGTCTACAGAAGCCAAGAGGAACTGGGACATGGGGTGGGGATGGGCCAATTTTAGTCAAATGTGTGATTTATTGCCAGAAGCCCCTGGAATCACATCAGAACATTGTCTTAGTCTGTCAGAAAACCACCCCCGCCTGCCCTCAATCATTCTGGATTCTGGGGAGGATTTGTAAGGCAGGGAGGGGTGCTGACTTCCTAGGACTGAGGCTCCCGGGTGGGGTTCTCCCGAGCCTTCCGCTGGCTCGCTGACAGCCCCGGTTGACAGCCTCAGGAACTGGGCTTCTCATGCAGAAGAGTCTGAGTCAATCCTGCTCTGTCATCAATTATGGCGCAGGGCTGGGCGGCTGGCCATCCGTCCTGCTTTCACAAACCCACGCAAATCAAATCATCCAGGGACCCGCAGCTTCATCTTCCAACTCCCAGTCCAAGATCTCATGCTCAGAATGAAAAGGCTTCTGTTCTGTCCTCTCACTTGAAATTTCTTTGTATCAGAATTGTTGGTAATTGTCAGGTCGTGGTCTCGTGAGTATTTAATGTCAAAGTCATCAGACTTTGAAGTTCAGCCATTCCTTTCTTTTCATTTCAATTTCTTTTTCTTCTACTGCATCCAAGGGAAAAAAATTGTACTGTATTCCCCAAAAGTCTGGATAGTATGATGCTGATTTTATAATCTTATTTCTATCTGTTGATCTTGCTTCTACTGATATATAAACACAAGATGTCTGGAGTAGTCATCAAGTGCTAGCCACGAGCACTTCCGGATGGTGGGATTTGGGTTAAGTCTTGCATTCTTTCTTTGCACTTTTCTGAATTATTTAAGTGTTTTATGGCAATCATGGATCATTTTTACAAACAGTCATAATTCTCTTATGAGAGAGAGGAAGGAGTATAGAGCCCCAGATCCAGAAGAGGACCCTAAAGAGTTTCAGGCCTAATCCTCTGTAATACAGACAAAGCAGTGGAGACTCAAAGTGGGCAAGAGATTTGCCTAAGGTCACATAAGACCCCAATTGTCGAAGGAAGAAGAGAATCAAGATATAGGCCTCTGTCTGGGTTTCCCTCCGCATTTATCCATCCATTCATTCATTAAAAATTTAGTGAATACCACTCAAAATGAAAATGAGGTCAGTGCAGTCTCTGTCCTCAAAGAGACAGAGAGTTTAATCAGGCTAATATACTCATCAATGAAATTATGGAAGAGACTGCCAAGGGCTATGAGAACACAGACATTCTAGAAGGGACCTAGCCTGGTGGTCATTGATTAGATACAGAAACGGGTAGAGAGAGGTCCCAGGCAAGGAAACAGCCTGAACACACCCATGGGAGCAAGAGAGCATGACCATGTATCCGATAATGAATAGTCACCATGTGGCTGGGCCTCTAGGTGAGAAGTCGTGGCGAGAGCCGAGGGACTGAGTTGGAGAGATACGGGCAAGGTAGAACCGAGCTCCCTCAGGATTCACGTGGGAACCACACGAGGGCAAGGACCCCATCTTTCTTACTTACCGCACCTTCTCCGACTCCCTCTCCACCCTAATGCCAAATGAATCTCCTTTCCCTTCTATCTTTAGAATTGTGCCCACTGATTTGAGCACCTATCACAATCTGTCTTATAGAAGACACAATTTTTCTCATGTTAGTCTTTGTCACTAGATCATGAGCTTCTAAAAGGAAGGTAGCATGTCTGATTCATCCTTGTACGTGTATGTATTATCTCCAAGTATCTGACACACAGTAGGTACTCAATAAAGATTCGATTGAAAGATACCCATTAGTCTTCCTTCTCCCCAAATCTCCTCCCCTTGCCTACCTGGAATCTTTTACTGCACCTGCCCACAGTGTCTGACATTCTGAACACCTGGAGGACCCTGTTGGATGGAGAGAAACGCAGTGAGTATTGACTGCTTCTGCCTGTTCAGGAATCATGCCCTTTCTTTTGGTATGGACAGTTCTGTTTTCCATTGGTGAGTTGCCCCTTGAATGCTACTTGGGTAGGAAAGTCAGCAAGATCTGTTCAGCCTTGACCTGTAGGCGACCAATAGGGTTATCTCTGAGTGGAATACACTACTTTAAAATGATGCTATTGCTTTTTCTTTTCTTTCTCCCTGCCCCCTCACTAGTGCTTTTCTTATGGGCTAATTGGAAAAATCTAATCAAAGATCATTGAAAATAATAATAAGGAGGAGGAAGAGAAGAAATGAGCATTTTTTTTTTTTTTTGAGTTGGAGAGGTCTCACTCTGTCGCCCAGGCTAGAGTGCAGTGGCTTAATCATGGATTATGGCTCACTGCAGCCTTCACCTTCTGGGCCCAATCTTCCCACCTCAGCCTCCCAAGTAGCTGGGACTACTACAAGCATGTGCCACCATGCTCAACTGTTTTTTTTTTTTTTTTAAGAGCCAAGGTTTCTCTATGTGGCCTAGGCTGGGCTCAAACAATCCTCCTTCCTCTGCCTCCCAAAGTGCTGGGATTACAGGCTTGAGCCACCAGGCCTGGCTGAAAGGGGCATTTATTGAGGACTTACTATGGGATAGGAAATGCATCTAGTTCGCCAACAACTTTCTAAGATATGTACTATTATCAACCTCATTTAAGAGATAAGGAAATTGAGGCCCTGAGAGTCTAAGCAACTTGTCTCTGTTCACAAAGAAAATGGTTGAGCTGGGGCTTAATTCCAAAGAGTCTACATATAGACCCATGCTGTTAAGTTCTGACACTTACAGGTTACAAGTCTCTATATGAACTCTAAAATGCAGAAATGTAAAATGTATACATGTCTTAATTCAGATAAATAATTAGGAATGGGAACTTTGTGCAAGTTGCCAAGCTAGGGGAACTGGGACCCTCACGCCTCGCAAGCGGCAGCCAATGCTGCACTTAAGCACAGGGTCATTCACATTGAGAATGAATAAGAGGACACCCTGCTCTTTTCTAACTTTTCTTAGAGTGGGCTTCCTTTATTCACGTTAATACCTGCCACCAAAATTGTTGCAACACCCATCAACAAGTTGGTAGAAGAGGTCGACAGCTGGGTAATGAGCCGTGGTTCTCTCCCTCTCGGGATGCCCAGGCATGGCCAGATAAATGGGATTTAAGCACAACACTGATTATCTGGGAAAGAATATGAAGCAGCATGTGGACTTCAGGAGCCCCTGGGCTCTCCATTGATTGGAAGGTCAATCTCCTGGTACAGCACAGCAGGTCTGCGCAGCCAGTGTGAACTGGCCGGTCTTGAACCTGGAGGTGACCATCATCTGCCCTGAGGCCAGAGAACCTAGGGTTAGGGTTAAGGTTAGGGCCAGGGTCAGGGTCGTGGTTAAGTTAAGGGCTAGGTTAGAGTCCAAAGGCACAAGACAGGACACCAGGCAAGGATTGAGCCCCCTTCAGCCTCATCCTTTGCCCCACAGCCCATCATCTTTCTCCAGAAGCCACTGGTGGAAGGAAGGCCCATCCTGGGCATTGGAGCTGGGACGAGGGGTACGTGGTGATCGTAAAGTCCTAGAGCCAAAGAACCGGGGTTCAAGCCCTAACTGAGTTGCTCGTAACAAGGGACCCTGGGAAAGTGTGTTAACCATGCTTCACCTCTGTTTCTCCATCTGTATTGTCCTGGTTTTAAACTAAGAGTGCTTAGTAGAAGTTGGATGTGGTGGCTCATACCTGTAACCCCAACACTTTGGAAGCTGGAGGTGAGAGGATTGCCTGAGCCCAGTGGTTCGAGACCAGCCTGGGCAGCTTGGCTAGACCTTGTCTCTACAATAAATCAAAAAATTAGCTCAACATGGTAGTGTGTGCCTGTAGTCCCAGCTACTTGGAAGGCTGAAGCAGAAGGATCGCCTGAGCCAAGTGAGTCGAGGCTGTGGTGACCGTGAGTGTGGCACTGCACTCCAGCCTGGGCAGCAGACTCAAAAAAAAAAAAAAAAAAAGAATGCTTAGTAGAGTGTCTGCTACACAGTTAAGACTCAATAAATGTCAGTTGTGATTGTCATAATCAGAGAAATTGCTTCAATTTCAAGATGCATCTTCCCATTTTAAAGTTCAGAATGCATATTTAATTGACGTGTTTTCTATAAATCGAAAATTACCCAAATAAAAAAGTTCCTTTAAAAATCAATGTACTCACTGAATGTGGTAATGAAGCTCTCACCAGTTTTGTTTTTAATTCTCAATTTTTAAAAATTCCCAATAAAAAAACAATGGTAATAAGCCAATGGCATAACTAACAATCATTGACATCTTAGAATCAAAGTAACTAAACATTATGGGATCTAAATTTGTGCTGTAAATGTGGATACAATGATGGGTTTTCAATTGTAGTCAGATATCAAATTAATGGAGGTACAATGACTTTTGTCAGTTCCTTCAATGCCAGTGTACCCCCCGCCACAGGACCTTTGCTCTTCTGAGATCTCCATTCTTCTTTCTTTACCTATTTTAGTGCCTTGTCATCCTTTATTTCCCATTTCCAGTCTCATTTCCTCTGGGAAGTCCTCTCCAACTTTCCTGCCTAGGGAAGAACTTTCTAGTATCATTAGCCATTCATTTTAGCTCTTGTCATGGTTGCTATTTTATGTGTATGACACAAACATTTGAATACTATCTGTCTCTTCCAACAAACTCTAAGTTCTATAGGAGGAAGAGACTCTATCTTTTTTTACCCTTCACATTATCTCCAGAAACCAGCATGTTGTCTGGCTCATAGTAGGACAGAACAAATATCCTTTGTAAGAATGCACAAATAAGTGAATGAGTTTTGGAGACACCATGGATCCAGTTATGCACTCAATTTATAACATACATTGGCATGATCTTTTTTTTTTTTTAAGTAGTATTTATTAAGAAGACAGAAAAGCTCCCACAGTGGGAGGAGACCTGAACGAGGTTGCCGACATGATCATTTTGATTCATGTCTCTTAAACTTCACTGCAACCTAAGCTCCATGAGGACAGAGTTCTTGTCTGCCTGGATCTGTTGTAATTCAGCGCTTGTCATGTTTTATACTGCATGATAATTATTTCTGTCTCTGCCACACCTTGTTTCCACCACCCCTGAGAGTCATGTAGGCAGGTATTATATTCTGATCGCTTGTCCAGGGATGAGTTATAAATCCGCAGCCAAAGCTCAGAGTGGTGTTCCAAGCTTCAGCTTGACATACCCGGCTTGCTACTGAACAGTGCCACTGGGTTTCCCACAGTTTAACATGCACATAATCAAAGCGGACTTGCCATCCCCCTAGATCCTCAAGGAGTGCACTCAGTGAGCAAATGAAAAGATGTATGTTTCTCTAGTACCGGGGATCACCCTCACGGTGGCACAGATGATTTGCAAAAAGGCACTACCTTCCCCTGCCCCTGTGAGGTCACAGTGGCAGAGGATCAAGGTGTCAGGCAGCATGGGGAGTAAAAAAACTCTGGGCTGCGGGTCAGCGGGTCAGAGTGCAAGATCCCACTCTGTTCAGTACTTAGAAAAAAGGAAGTAAAAGGAGGAAGTGGGAAAGAAATGACTAAGCAGTATATTTGACATTAAGCCTTTTCACATAACTGCCCATTCAATGTCTTATAAATCTGAGAAGTGAGCATTGCTATACCATTTTAATAAGTAGACAATGTAGACTCAGAGGTGAGAAATAGCTTTAACCAGGTCACCCAGCTACTAAGTAACAGAATAAAGATAAGAACTATCTGACCTCAAAGTGGAGCCCTTTCCTTTATACCGTCTTGCCTTACATTCTGGCTGTGTGACCCTGAGCAAGCTGCTTATCCTCTCTGGTCTTCCATTTCTTCATCTCTAACCAAGACGAGGACCCTGCCTACCTCTCTGCTCTGAGGATTGAATTGTAATGCATATTAAGGTGCTATATAAATGCCAGTTATTCTAAACTCAATATCCACAAACAGGTAGGGCAGAAGGAATAAATCCTTTTGTGGGTCTGTCTAAGACAGATGAGGGCTTTTACTATTCCTGAAAGAGTTATCAGAGCTGGAGAAGCACAATTCAGTTCCTGCAATAAAAGAGGTGGGGAGTGACATGCAGAGGCAAGCCGCTCTCTTTCTCCCAACCCAGCATATTTTCATTTTTACTGGAATACAATTTCAGATTAGATTGCTTATTCTGCGACTGAGGTACGCGCACTTAGAACCCAGCTGTTCTGAGCAAGGAACACGGTAGTTAAATGCCGCTCTGTGCCCTGGTCCTCCGCCAGCGCCCAGCAGACAGCTCAGCACGCTGCAAGCTCACGGGAGCACTGTTCCCCCTCAAGCGTTTCCTGGGTGTTGTTTCCCGTGTGTTCCGTGCGCCCACTTCTTCCTGTGCAGGTGCTGGTTTCCATAAGAACATGCTCTTCAACTCCACGTGGGCCCCGGCTAAAATGGTCCATCACAGCCATTACATGAGCTGTAGGCACGAAATCCTAGCTGGCCCCCAGGTGGTGGCAGTCTCACTGTGACTCCAGTCCTCCGGATTGGCTCTGCTCTCTGCTTTGCTGAAATTTGCTTCTGGGTGAGTTTCCCTCACGAAGAGCCTGGGTGAGTTTCCCTCACGATGAGCCTGAGCTCACAGTGCTCAGAAATCCAGTGTCTCTTTGCAGTAGAGGGAAAAAGAGAGCAATTAATGAACACCGAGAACACAGAGACAAAAGCCACCGTCACTGCTCTCAAAGAGCCTTAGAGTTTACAGAAAGACGATATGTGAATTAAAAAAAATAACAACAGTCCAGAGTATTTATGTGCCAGACCCATAAATATTAGATAATTAACAATAAATAACTAAATAATAGATGAAGTGTATTAGATAATTTAGCACATTTAAACCTCGTGATAATTCTGAGAAGAAGAAAGGAAGACACTAGAATTATCTCCCATTTTACAGATGAGGAAACTGAAGGTAATTTGTCCATGATCACATGGGTAGAATCAGATGTTGGTCTTCTGGGATGTACGCCCTTAGCCCTACGTGGTAGCTTCTCTCAGATGATTACAACATAGTGGAAATTTTAAAGATTGCTCAAGGAAGAAGGCGTTCCAAGTGACATAATCACACGTGCAAAGGGCACGTATGCAAAGGGGTACAACGTGTCTCAGACCAGGAAGGGCCCTTGTAGCCAGAACTTCTGATACGCAAAGAGTGAGTACCAGAAATCAAAGCAACATGGAGCAAAACAGGACCTGAGATGGAGAACGACAGCCTCTTGATAGATAGTGCCACTGAGCCTCTAGATACAGCCGAGCCTGAAGTCAATCAGATTTACTTGCAGCTTTGACACTTCTCCAACATTTTCAAAATACTGGAATTGAATCTCATGGGCTTGTTCCTGTGTCAGCCCCTGAGGCTGCAGGGATAGAATATGGCAATTGGCCAGGTCCAAATTACATGGTCCTTCTCGGAACCTAGGCCTGAGGTGTAGGCTGAAGGACGACATCACAATTACATGCACTTGAAGTGGGGGCAGTCGGCTCCCCAAGCAAAATCAATGTCCTATTACCAGAAGGACGAAGAACCGTTGCCAGGCAGGCAGAAAATAATGCCTGTGCTCTATAACCTTTTGCAATACAAACGTTAAAATTACTACATCAATCTCTCAAAACTCATTAGTCCTGGAGCTGGGTTATTTGGAGAATAATTCCAGCAAGGGGAGATCTCTTGGGATAAAAAGGTACCCGGCAAGAGGGCCTCTTCATTATAACCTCTGTTTCTAACTTCTGGCCTCTCTGCTCCGCTAAAAGCCACTGGGTCAGCTGAAACAAAAAGTTTGTTTCTCTAAGCCTCAGGCCTCTGCCTCCAACTTCTCATGACTTTGCCCTCACATTAGCATTCATGAACTCAA
>CAUYQG010096097.1:0-24514 GCA_963574415.1 Tarsius wallacei
TCAATGAAGTTTTGCAATGTTTTCATCAGTTCTGCTTGTTCCTGGTTGTACTGATGTCTCTTTTTCAGTGACGCTTTCTCTCTCCTCAGAAAAGCATTTAATCCATTTGTACACTGCCGTTTTCTTCAGGGCATTATCCCCATAAACTTGGACTAACATGTCCCTGATTTCACTCCCACTCTTGCCAGGTTTAACAAGAAATTTAATGTTTGTTCACGGCTCTTATTCAACCCCCGACATTCTCATGACAGCACACAAAATCATGTAGCAATAATGAACGCCACTCAGCAAGACACCACCACACATTGATACGAACACATCTGTGAGACACTGATATGCCCAGGTTATGAAACCTTACCAAGTTGTTTGTACAGTGCTGCCAATGTCAGTGCATGGTGGCAAGTTTGCAAACTTGATTGTAAGACCTGGTAGAACATTTAATTAGCTAATGTAATTACAAGTAGAACTGACATATGTTTGGGAACAACCACAATGGCTTCTCAGTGAGTTTACTATCCAACCTTTGGGAGCAAAAGTACGCCAATATAAGAGAGCACCCACTAGCGACGGGCAATGTGTAGTGAGCTTCCTAGGGGAATGGAATGGAGAGAGCTGTTATTACTGCAGGCTCATCACTCGAGCTTCTTTTAGTTGCAGTATGTGTTGGGCCCTATAAGGCCTGGATTGAAGGGCAGCACCTCAGGACCTATCAGCAGGCAAATTCCTACTTGGAGGATCCCCAGGAGTGAAGACAGGAGGCAACCCATCAATTCATATTTATATAAGTTTCAAAGTACATGTGCTGAGGCTATGCCTTTCCTTGATAAGAGGGTTGTGGCAGTGTTTTGCTTTCTAAAATGAAGACTGCTGTCTTTAGAGTTCATATTCCCCCCCCCCCCTTAATAGTGTTAACTTCCCACAGTGATAAATTCTATTTGGATATTGATTTTGTTTTGTAGATGCAATGATGATTTTTTTAAAAACTACCCTTAGAGGGAAGGCTGAGGCAGAAGGATCGCCGGAGCCCAGCAGGTCAAGGCTGCGGTGGCCGGGAGCGTGCCACTGCACTCCAGTCTGGGCGACAGAGTGAGACTCCAACTCAAACAAAACAAAACAAAACAAAAAAGCACCCTTAGAAATACTACACTATCAAAGGAATATAATTAAATACATATTTGAGGAAAAAAGTACCAATGCAGACACAACTCACTAAGATGATAATTTTTAAGAGCCGCTATCTTCCTTCCCCACACCTTGTTTCTCTCCATGTGTTGTTATTCAATAAAACTCTTTTTCACACCACTTGTACCTGGCAGTTAGGAACTTAAATCATTTGTATCTTTTCATTCATTCTTCTGCATATACATTAAACATTTAATTGTACGGTTGTAGTTACTCCAGTGTGATGGTTTAATATATATATAACAACCGAATGAAGGTTATCAATTTAAAGCTAATCTGTCTTGACAATTATGCAACCTAAGGAAACAGAAGGGGGAAGAAAAACAGTCCTTTTTATACCGTATACAAGTGGCATTTTACCAGTTTCAATAATTTCAAGAGCACATATAAACATTAGAGGGAATATAATCATATTTCATGATCACAAAGACAGCGAAAACAAGGTGGTCGTATAACTTTCATGTTATCAAGCCTTTGCACAGTCCCTATAGGAAATAGGGAGGCAGAAATTTCTTTCACTTCAACATCCTGTTATTGAAATTTCTCTGAAAACTATTTGCTTTTTTAAAATACAGAAGCAAATGTTTTGGGATTTTTAGACTCTGACAACCCTCTGCTGTCTCAATAAAAGATTAATATGTGGCTTTTGCCTCCTCTGTGTTATTTTTGTGGTTTAATACCCTTCGTGGTAAAATCAGTTTTTAAAAAATCTGTGGGCGTTTTCAAGAGCGACACACTCCTTGGCTGGATTATGTACTCCAACACAGAGGCAAAGGGCTGCAAAGGCAGGTAAGAGCACAGTCCAATTTAAGCAACCTGCTCACTGTGGCCTCTAATTTATCCCAGGGCCTTGTTGAATGGGCTTATTTGTGCAAGGGTGGCTGATGCCCAGTATCGTGTATACCTCTGAGAGGGCCAACACATATTTAATTATATAGTGAGCTATCCCACTTGTGTGGCCTGTCTATTCCACCTCCACAAAGGGGATGGACCAAAAATCACATGCCCAGGTCACTCAGATACATTTATAGTTAAGACTCCTCAACCATAAATACATCAATTAGTCAAGAGGCTTCTTAACTATAATATACAGAAATACATGTATATTAATACATCTTTGCACTATTTAATTTAACATTCGTGGGTACCAAGTATGTGCCAGGCACAGAACACAGAGCTAAGAAGTCAGATAATTAGGCCGGGTGCAGTGGCTCAAACCTGTAATCCCAGCACTTTGGGAGGCTGAGGTGAGGGGACTGCCTGAGCTCATGGGTTGGAGAATAGCCTGGGCAACTTGGCAGGACCTCATCTCCACAATAAATTCATAAATTAGCTGGGCGTGGTAGCATGAGCCTATACTTCTGGTTACTTGGAGGGCTGAGGTGGAGGGATCAACTGAGCTCAGCAGGTTGACACTGGGGTGGCTGTGAGCATGCCACTGCACTCCAGCCTGGGCGACAGAGTGAGGCTCCAACTCAAAAAAAAAAAAAAAGAAGTCAGATAATTACGAGATTAAGTCTTCCCTCAAAATATCCCACTTATCAAGAAAAAAATACTTTAATATGAGAAAATAACTATAATCAAAGTATATGTAAATTGTTAACGGAAGAAGCACAAAAAAAGAGAGGGCTTAGTTAGGATGGGACAGAGTATTTAGAACAGCTTCAAAGAATAGGTGAAAGTTAACCAGGTCATTAAGGATGAAGGGCATTTCACCAGGGCTTTAACCACCATAGAATAGCCCAGGAACCAGGGATTACTAATATTTTAGGATGAAAAAGTATAAAAGAGAGCAAAAAAGAAGAGAATGGAAAGGTCAGATTGGAGAACCCTTAAAAGCAATGCTTAAAAAATAATAGAAGTATTTGAAACTGTTGAAGGCTACTAGGGAACCAAACTCATTATTTTGAAAATGGATAAAGAATCAAGCACTACATTTTTACTTTTCTATACAAGCTGTATAGAAAGCCACTGGTTTAAAAAAATAGAATAGGGCAGGTTTCTCTTTATAGGTGAATTCTGGCTAATAAATGGAGAGAGAATAATGGAATAAAAATATCAGCAATTCACAAACCCTGATGAATTAATGCACACAGACACTAGCACTGAGCATTGATGGTTGCTAGTATCATTTGAAAAAGATAATTAACCAGACCATGAACAATTATCATAATACTATAAGAAAGGGATTGGCAGTAGTGGGAAATTGCCAGGGGAGGGAGCCGGGGAGAGGCACACTTCAGTAAGGGTGCCTGATCTCAAACCAGGTAATGTGGGGACCAAAGGAAGGCCCAAACTTTACCTCCTTTAATGATCATTTGTATACCTACACCTGAATTGTGCCCCACATCTTTAAAATAGAAATAAAAAAATAAAAAAAATTTTAAAAAGATAATCTTACCCTATAGGCCTGGTGAAAGAACACAATCCCACCTATGAGCTAGTCATGTCCAAAAGAAAACAAAACTAAACAAAAAACAAAATTTAAAAAAAACCCTAACTTTCATGACCACAATTCTAACCCTGACTACTAATTTACAGAAAATATACAAAGATACTGTCAACAAAATCCAAACTGAGAAATTCTATGACAAATAACCTCCCCTTTTATGTGGGAAAAAAAAGATGAGGGAGAATCTATAGACTAAAAGAAACTTAAAAGATACTTTCACAAACTGCAAGATGCTGACCTTATTTGGATTTTGATTCAAACAAATAAAACATAAAATCAAAAATAATTTATGACATATTGATTCTATTGGAAATCTGTCCAGTGGCTAGATATTTGATGATATTAAGAATTACTAATTAGTTTAGATGTGATAATGGTATTTAGTTCTGTGTTTTCAAAAAAGTCCTTATCTTTTAGAGATTCATACTGAAATATCTATAAATGAAATAATATATCTTGAATCTTATTAGAAATCATACCAGGCAAGGAGAAGATGGCACTACCCATGAAACAAGACTGACCACCCATTAATAATTTTTGAAACTGAGTGACAGTCAATGAAAGATGCTTCACATTATTCTGTGTATTTCATATCTATTTGAAAATCTCCATAATAAAAGAGTACAAAAAGAAAGAAAAAAAGCAAGGTTAAAGAGAATTTGTGCCTGCCGGGGGGTGAGAGGGAGGTGGAGAAAAGAGGAGGAGGAGAGGGAGGAAGAGAGAGAGAGAGAGAATTTAGTACTTAGCCTACACAAGAGCTAAGGTTTTAAAGCAATAAAATGCTTTATTAAAAATGGCAACTTTAGAGATAATATTTTAAATGACCCATAATACCATCACTTTAACAAGTTAACGTATATCCCTTTGAATATTTCTTTCCAGAATGTGTCTCATTTAGAGAGATGAATCTCAGAAAGAAAAGAGAAGAAAACAGAAGAACAACTCAAAGTTTCCAACTCAATTGAGTTAAAGTGATGAGAAACCAAACCAAGAGCTTGGTGGGAGCAGAAGGAGGAATAAAAGGGATGGATTTGCAGTCATTTTTGGAGTAAACCTGACAAGGCATCATAACCAAACAAAGTGAGATCTGAGGGAAGAAAATACTTTTCATAGCACCGATCGTTGCCTAAAACTATATATTGTCTCTGCCTTGAAGGTAAACTCTGATCCGATCTTATTCAGCATTTATCCCCAGTGCCCAAGAACACATAATAGGCCCTCAGGTAACATTCGTTAAATAACGGATATATCTAATTTGAGTTAATATAAAATAAATAAGTGGAATATATACTAAGCTAATTAGGAAGCACAGAAAGGAACTAAGACAGGAGTTGACTTTTCTTTTTCCATTGGATGAGAAATCCAGTATGACAGAAAGTTCATGTATGGCAGCTCCACAATATCAGAAATCAGGAATCCAGTCTGTAATTTATGCTCCTCCATATTTAGCACACGCTTCCCACAATATGGCAGTTAGAGAATCAGCCATCATATCCAAGTTCCAGGCAAGCAGCAGCAGAAGGGGGAAAAACAAAATGGAACACGCCAGCTGAGTCAGCTCATTTTTAAGGACCTTCCCTGTAATTTCCACCTAATAACATCTATTTATATCTCATCAGCCAGATTTAGTCACATGACCACATTTCTGTGAAAGGCAGGCTGGGGAAAATTTTTTGTTAGCCACATTACTGCCCCAATGACATCGAAATTGTGTTAGTGGGAAGAAGGGATCGCTGGCTGTTGGGGAGACAACAAGCAGTGTCTACAATAGCTACTTAAGGTTTAGAATATGCTGTGCCTCCGTTATCTGTTGTATTTCTGGTACCCGTTGTTCAGAGTTGCCCAGGTGGTAGCTGTTGAGAACGGTCGGGGACTGAAGAAGAAGATACCAAAAAATATGTTGGTAACAGGTGATTGTCCAGGGAACGATTACATAATTAAAAAGGAGAAACTGGAAACTTCTAACTTAAGGGTGAGAGAGGAGGAGCCACAGGAAAGGAGGCTCACAGAGAATGAGATCAGGGCGAGCATAATAGAGTTCAGGAAGAGAGCAGAAAAGCAAGTCAAAGGTGCCAGAAAGGCCAAATCCAATGCTTAGAAGGTGATGTCTACATTAGGATCTGAAAGGCACTGTGACCTTTCCAGTGGTTTTAAGAGCAGAAGCCAGACCACAATGGGTTGAGGAGTAAGGGAGCTTTTGAGATGCCCATCAATGAAGGAAAGAAATAAGCAGCTACAGCCTAAAGAGTATCAGGGTTACGTGGAAAACTGGAGGGGGGTATGTGTGAGAAAGTGGCTGTTTGGTCTGAGGGATGCCTCATTGTATTTTTAAATAGACTAAGGAGAACCATCCAGGACACAGAGGCAGATACTGAAGAGACTGGAGGGTGGAAAGCAAGATGATTCAGGTTTCATTCTTTGAGAATATCAACTTACCCAAGTAAAGGATCATTTACACCAGAGGCTTTTAAAGCTTTTTCTCTATATTGTTATTATTAAATAATACTAAGACTTTTAGATTGCCAGATAACCTAAATGCATCATTTTATATTTTACCTAGTGATATTTTTTTCTCCCTGTAATAAATCAAGTCATGATTATTCTGGCTGGCAATTTCCCAGAGACAATCAAGGATGACCAGGACACAATGTCTACTAAATTTCTCACCAGTTAATGCCTGTAACATCCACTGGTGCTTAGAGCCTACCCTCACTTAGACACGACATGAAGCATTTCAGGTGGGATTCTGATGAGGGTATGAAATGTAAGGTTCATTCATTTAACCGAGGGGCAGAGGCTGAGAAGCAGCACCAGGAAGTGGCATCAGCAGTAGGCCAGATGGATTTAAATAAGTGTGTGAGGACTAGTTCTTAGATGGCAACAGCTCACTAGGAGCTACTTTGGCTTGTTCAAGAGGAAGAGCATTTGGGAAATGAGTCAAGGATGTGTGAACAATTGCAAACTGCTCTAACTGGAAACAATAATAGCATGCCAACCGGGGACCTGTATATTTTTGGGGGGAGGTGTCAGTGAGAGCTCTGGCATCTTAGGCAAGCGATTAAACTTGGCTACCAGTTCTCTGCAAAATTCAAGTTGTTAAAGGAGATTTCTGAAGTCTCTTCTTGCTTTAAAGAGTTTGTGATGGTCTCAATGATGAACTAATATCATATAAAAGAGAGCTGTTTGGTTTTAAAATTTGTTCTTAAATCTTCAAAAAGAGTACTTGAATCTTGAAAGGTTTTCTAAAGAGAGAAGAAAGACTACAGAGCCATTAATGTGTCCACGGGTCTGATGAAGATGGGTGGTACATGATACACCACCTCCCTCCTCCAAACCTTGGTCTTTGGGACAAACTATGAAACTCGTGGTTTTACTGCCCAAAGCAAGGAGGAATGTGCATGATGTACCTTGAAAAGGGAGGAGGGAGCTTGTGGCATGTCTCTGAAGGTTGCTGGACGATGAAGGTAAGCTTGGTAAGCAATAGTAGGTGTGCTAGTCCTGCCTGATGCTAGCTTAAGATGATCAGAAAACCTAGCACTTCAAAATAACACATCACAAAAGCAGTAACAAATTTGAGGCTCTAACTGAAACAATGCTGGAAAATAATGCGAATGTGGAAGAAACTGGAAAATAATAAAGAGCACTTCATAATACTGAAAATGCATTAAGTCACCTTGAGTGGAATTTGCCAGATACTAAACATTGTAAAGCAGAAAGACTGCTTTGATTCCCAAACAATTGAAGGTTAGGTCTAAGAGGAAAAAATATACTGTTGCCACAGATTATAAATCACTAAGTTCTTAGACCATAGCTTTGCCTCCTGATCTTTACAAGAATACTTACCAACATCAGGGCTTCACAGACTACAACTCATAAAATTACCAAGAAAAAGCAGTCTTTGGCTACGGCATAAGTAATATTTTTGCTTGAAATAATACCTGAATGACGGTTTATATCTATACTCTCATGAGGCAGGTATTAGGCTTAAATCCACATTTTATAGCTCACCACTAGTAGAGTGAACTTGTCTAGTCTTTTAATTCCAACTGTATGTTCTTAGATCACACTTACTGGGCCACCTCTCCTGAGCTCACAAACATAACTTACTGGCTAGGTATGACTATATTCTAGGACAAGGAAGCCCTACCTTCCTTCTTCAGATCCTTCATGTCAACAACCTTTAGTTAATGCAGTATAATATCAGTACATCAGATGGGAGCCCTTATGGTCACACTGGCCCTGTCCTTGCCCCTAGAATGAGGTATGTGAAATAACCTAATAAGATAGGACACTGGGCCGGGCATGGTGACTCAAGCCTGTAATCCCAGCACTTTGGGAGGCTGAGGAGAGAAGATTGCCTGAGACCAGGGGTTCAAAACCAGTCTGGGCAACTTGGTGAGACCTCGTCTCTACAATAAATCAAAATATTAGCTGGGCGTGGTGGTGTGGCGCCTGTAGTTCCAGCTACTTGGAAGGCTGAGGCGGAAGGATTGCCGGAGCCCAGCAGGTCAAGGCTGCCGTGGCCATGAGCATGCCACTGCACTCCAGTCTGGGCCACACAGTGAGACTCCAACTCAAAAAAAAAAGACACTGGGGGAAAGTTCTCTTGGATGGACTCTAAGGAACTACAGTTTTCAATACTTTCTGCAATTCTACTTCTCAGAAGATTATATTAAGGTATACGAAGCAGGAATCAACCAGCATTTTAAGAATCATGCTGGAGTCTCCTTGCATCCATTATCATGCCAAGTACCCAAGTACTGCAGCTATATCATACTTCTTACTCTTCCCTTTTCACTGGACTGTGGCACCACGAGTTGAGGCTCAGAGAGGATGTCAGAGGATGAAAAAGTGAGCGCTACAAATTTGATTTTTGTCTTCTCAAAAATGCTTAGTCAGTATCATAGCAGTTTTAATTTGATGCGATTGCTCTCTGAACAAGTTTATTCCGTAATACAGTACAAAAAAGCATGAGTTTTGACATTCGGCAGACCTGAATTAGAATTCCAGTTCTGCCATTTTCCATGTCTGTAAGATGAGAACAAAAGCTATTACCTACTGAATAGATTAAATATGGAGATCTAGAATAAAAGTGTCCTGCACATGCCTAACGTGGAGTAGAGATCAATAAGGCTTCCTTCATTCCCACTAAACCAGCTTGATAAATTAACTGCAGTGATTTATTTATGAGATTTCTCTTCATTTACAGGAAGGAAAACATAGACTGTTTACATTTACCATCTTTTTTTTTTTTTTTAAGTTCTCAAGAATGATTTCTCCCCCGCTACTTGGGAGGCTGAGGCAGGAGGATTAGTTGAGTCCAGGAGTTCAATACCAGACTGGGCAACCATAGCAAGACCCCATCTCAAAAAAAAAAAAAAAATCTAATTTTCTACTAACAGTACCACCTACTACAGTACTTGTATCTAGGAAGTACCCACCCCATCTATACTGTAAGTGATACTGAACATCATTAGAGTAATCAAATAATATTATAAGCCATTAAACTCGATTAGGAGAAACTGTTTTTCATAACTCAAAGTGACATGATTTTTCATAAATTTAAAAAACAGAAGAGCCACATAATAAAACAAGGGTCAGAAACTTAAGTTGTTTTCTTTTTAAACACTACCAGCATTCTTAGCACTAAGGTTCTTGACCAGGGGCACTGTAATAATTTCTTTCTTTTACTGTCTATTTATTTAAAGTAATATCTGAGGGTCTCATGCATACATTTTATTCTCATGACTGAAAAAGGCAAGGAAATATCCTTTTCTGAGTCATGGACTCTGAATATTTCTCCCTATCCCCGTATCCCACATCCCTACTCTGTATGTTTTCAGAATTCAAAGGCAAAAGTATTGTCTCCAAACACTTTAGTAAATGCTTTTCTCTTTTCTCCTGCCTATTAGAAGGATCTTTGACTTTATCAGGGGACATCTCACTGAGTAGTCACCTTTTGTGACCTAAAGAAGCCTCTTAGGGGTGATTTTTCTTTGTGGACCTTGACACTGCCTTCAAAGTTGACAGTCATAAATTGTTACCCACTGAGAACAATTTCTCAAACTTGGTTAAATAATTACATAGATGCCAAAAGAAAACCACCCTCTAACTATGTCATTGCATTATCTTATCTCTCAATTCAAAGAAAACACAGCCAACATTTTTATAGAGAGATTACACAATGAATTTACAAAATGTAACTAGAAGAGTCAAAAAGGAGTCCCCAAACTGGAGGACACCATTTGTTATTTGGTGGCACCTTCTGGGAAAGCTTGACATTGCAGCTCAGCTCTGTTAAACATGAATTCCCATGCAAAAAGCACGTGGGGAAAATTTGGGGAGCAGGGAAACAGTATTTATGATATATTATAATAATGTACACTCCAGAACCACAAGCTTGTTTTATTTTAAGTGAGTATTATAACTAGTTAGAAGTTCTTGGGTGTTTCACAGCTCTTCCTTCAGTTCTGGCTGTGGATGCAAATCCCCCTTTGAGGTCAACCCGTCACCTCCTGAAGGCTGTTGGTGAAGCCCAAACCAACAGATCAAAGAAACAACATTCATAAGTGGGACGAGAATATGAAACATCCAAGGTTTTCACAGCAACAATGCCCAATTCATGAAGCACATCTCGGCAATTTAATATGAATCCAAGGAAGAATAAGATCTGTTTTAGTCCCACCCTCCTCTTAGGTATGCTGCCTACCACGTGGGTTCAGACCCTGGCTCCATCGCTTTTAAACATGGCAACCTTGGGCAAGTGTTAAAATCTTTGAGCCTCAGTTTCCTCATCTATAAAGTTGTGATAATAATTTGATAGAGTTGTTTGGAGGGTTAAATGAGTTAAAATGGGTCAAGTACTTAAAAGGGTGACAGCACATAGTAAGCAGGCAAGAAAAGTTTAGTTTAGCTGTAAGGCATCTCTACGGCACGGTAAAGCTAGTCCTGCCATGGCCATGTTGAGTCCCATCTTTGGCTTTGTATCTAAAGATGACCTATGGGACATTTCCATAAAAAGCATGAGCTATAAAGCAAGAAACAACACTACACTGAATAGGTGATGCAGCTTTCTTCAAGAAGGCTCACAATTTATTGGGAGAGAGATACTAGCTCAATACACATGAATGAAAACGCTGTTTTGTTGATGGCAACCAACTCTTCAATGTTGTAATCCCTAGTGTGTTCACTTCCCTCTGCTACCCAAGAGCTTCTAAGGAATTATTTAATTTAAAAGCGGAGATACCACACCTGGCTAAGTTTGTATTGAAACTAGGAAGCAAACAGGCCCCCCTACTAAAACAAAACAAAACAAAATAAAAACCAAAAAAAAAAAAAAACAACCCCAAAACAACAACAACAAAAAACTATTTAACTGCTTCAAATCTCTTTTTGGAATATGCCAGGAATATGGATGAAAAATGAACAGATGGCATTCTCCTCAATCTGATCATACCCAGTGCAGAAAACAAAACAGCATTTGAAAACAGGGGCAGGTGAAACAGCTCAAGGCACTCAACCAAGTTAACTTTCTTCCAATTGTTTTAATTAACGTTCCACACTGAGCGTTATCTAGCAGAGGAAGAACTGCAACCCTTCAGGTATTTTTACCTCCAGTTATAAAACACAAAAAACAGGAGCCTCCAATGAGAGCCTGCCCCTCCCCTCCCGGAGAGCCAGGGCAGCCCTTTAATGAATGGTCTCTCCAGCTGCTCGCTCACCATACTTACAGACTTTACAGCTCTTGCATGTGCTGGAATTACAAGTCATTAAAAAGCCACTTTGAAAACACAATAAAGACCTTCTTCTCTGACTGCAACAACCTTCCATCACATAAAAACCTAAGGCCAATGCTTCCACAGCAGGACGTTTACTGCCAGCTCCAGACAGTGTAAGCAGGGCAATGAACAGGGTGGGGCAGGAGGAAAGGAGGCCCAACAAAAGAAGGGAAATTTCTTTTTCCTTCTCCTTCCTTTTTTTTCTTTTCGAAAGAAACTTCTCGTAAGGGTTTACAGTATGTATCCTGTATGTGAACCGCCATCCACCCTTGGGAAAAAGCACGGCCACCTGATGAGACTGCTTTTCTTCCTCAGAAAGGTTTTATCCAGGGAAACCCTTTGGTAAGCCAAAACTATCATAGGACATAACTGAAATCTCTTTTCTCACACTGCGTGCTGAAATACGTCACATTTTACAAAGTGCAATTTGTCCATTTTTAAGGAAAGGTAATTAAAAAATTTTAATTATGATTAACTCTACAAAGGCAAAAAGAGGAAGGCCGTGAAAAGAAAATTACTCCCCTAACCGATCGATCATAAATGGCTATTTCAATTTCCATTTACTAATTTTGCCTCCTTCTCTGTTATGAATACTGAACTTCAAATCACAAAACAAGATCCACTCTACATACTTCTCATTAGAAGCAGAATTATATGAAAAACAAACAAAAACTGGGGGATTACAGAAGGAGTGAAAAACATTCGAGTTCTTTTTATTATCAATTAATGTTCAAACGGGTTAATAAAAACAATTATAAACTTTTATTGAACTGAAACACTCAGACCCCTCACCCTTTCTAGCTGCTAGTTAGTGTCAGTCTCCAGTAATAACAGTGACTAACTAGTCAGTAAGTAGAATGGACCATTATACCACCAAAGAGATGAACTCCTAAGCCAAGAATCACTTTAATGGGCATTACCTAGGCTCTCGATAAGAAATATTCTTAAAATATTCCCTTAACATACTTTCTGTATTTGCTAAATGCTCACCCACTATAAAACTGTTCTGCCTTCCTACCCTATCCCACTCACCCCCGTCAAATTCTCCAGCAGGCGAAAATTATTAACTTTCATGTGACAGTGTTAGCTTTCTTTATAAGATGAGAAATAGTTCCAGAATCACAGAACATATTTTAAAATAACTCTTTTGGTTATATTAACAGTAACTCAAAGAGAAATTGTTTCTTAGGATGTTTTTAACAGTAACGGCAATTTTAAAAAAATTACCAAGTGTCTGCCCAACACAGTGTTACATGTGTTCAGGTACTTTGATTCATTTAATTAAAAAGCTGAAAGATCTTGAGAAACTTTGGCTTAAATTTTGATTCAAAACTTAGACTCTTTGTATCTTTACACTGATCATGTAACACAGGCAGACCAATATCAAGTCTGTATACCTCCTTAAGACAAAATTTAGAGAAAAGTGACACACTACAAGTACTCCTTTCCTTAAAGCATATAAACCCACACATTTGAAAAAGGACACTAGAGTTCTGCAGTATTTTTAAATATCAAAAAATCTCTTTTAAATTTAAAAGGTCTCAGAAGTCAAGATTTATATAACAATGGCTAACTAACATTTAAAAAAATTATCCTGGTAACTGCTTTAGCCAGAATGACTTAATTGTCACACTTATCCTACAAAGAAGATACTACTATGATCTTCATTTACAAAAGAAAAAAACTAAGAAACAGAGAAGGTTAAATCATTTGCCAAAGATCCCTGGCAGCACTCAGATTCAAAACATAGCCTGTCTGACATCAGATGGAAAGCCAACTCCTAATTACCTACCTACTAGTTTTTACTTATCAAGAAATAAGTGATCCCTCAGAAGACACACAAGCATACAAACCACACAAGTCCATCTTCTTTCTCTCCTCTTACATATGTAGCAAATAAAAATTTTTACCAAAAAGAACCATATCAATCAACAATATAAATTTCCTAATCCATCTTAATAGTACTTAATATTTAAAAATAAAACCTGAATCTAACTTGATTATGGAAAAGTGTCCTTAAAACATTCTTCCTTAACTGTAACAAACCTATACTGAGGGAAGATGTTTCTTTATGTACATACCAAATGAATAATCATTTTTCCCAGCCTTCTTAATTACTTCAAACTCTTCTGATTGTGTGTGTGTGTGTGTGTGTCTTTTTTTCTGTTTCCTAAGTCCATAATCTCTGTCTGTTATGTCTAAAATTACTCACCATCCCATCCCCTATAAACAAATATAAATCTGTTTTGTATTCAATGAAACTAGAAAGGACCTTAGAGAGATAAGGTCATCTGATCGCACTTATTCAAAGGCAGACCTGCTCACAAGCAGGATGACGTGAACAGTGCCCCTGAAGTTGGGCCTGCCCCAATTTACCAAATCAGTTATCGGCCAAGAGAGGCTATGGGCTGCTTAGTGCTCTCCACTACAAGTGCCTCCTATTCCTTCTGTTTCGACCACGGAAGGGAATCCAGGTAAGAGACAATCCAAACAAAAGGCTATCTTTACTAGTGGATAAGTAGAATTTCAGTCCTCTCTCATCTCCTTTTACTCATAGAAAGGCCTTTGGGCACATACATGGCTTATGCGACACCACTTTTGTCAACTGTTCTGTTACATCACTTACATTTAAAGAATTAAAGCAACAGCAGCAACAGTCAAAACACTACTATTGCCAGAAGACTAATAAGAAAAGTATAGTTGTTTGGTTTTATATCCAAACAATACCTGAAAGTCTTTAAAGGTTTTTTCTGTAATGCTATACACATTACAAAAATTCCTGCTGTAATCACTAGATTTGTGGCTCTAATATGCCATGTACCATTTGAAAAATTTATTACCTACTGTAAGGAATTCCAATTCTAACTCTTAATTTCAGAAGATTTTTCAAGATACTGCTTTGGATACAAACACCAAGTTGACCAAAAATTTATTAAAAGAAAGCCATATTTTATAAATCATATATAAATGGAAGGGAGTAACAGGCAAATAAAAGAAGAATAAACAAAATTTTCTAAAAAGAAGATCATCTGTGATAGTTTCATGTGGAAAGAACATTCAGTAGTGCTTTATGAATGCCATTTGGTCTTCTCACAAATCAACAACGTTCTAAAAAGTGCCTTTCAATATTTTGATCCCTATAAGAACAAACCCCCTCTGAAATAAAATTTTCATAGGCCATGACTTACCCATACTAACTACAAGGTATTCTGACTTTTTAAATTCTAGTGATGGCATGCTAAATTGATTTTATAGTTCACCAATAAATCAAAACCCACAAGTTGAAAACCTCTATTCCAGAGAATTGCAACATGTCAGAATATAGACAGACCAAGATGCTAAATTTGACAATTTTGGTAGACTAATCACAACCCAACAGCATTTCAGGGTGATCTGAAACAAGAATCAAACATACCAAAAAAGTTCCAAGTAACATTTACATTAAGAATACATTTAGAATTAGGGACAGGTAAGAAGCAGAGAAGGGTAAATAAATACTTGAGACACTGAAACAAACCCATTCGATTCTCATCTCCATTTCATAAACTATGACCATAAAGTCTTTACCAATGACTGGAACAAATAACATGATCTCCAATGTTTTATATGCTACTCTGCTCCTAATCTGATCTTCTATTTAAGTTTCAAGATCAGCTGTATGTATAGAGTGAGGGGAAGGAGGTAGAATCTAGACCACTGGGAATCAGTCTTGGCATCATGTCCTGAACCTGGCAGGTTTTCTTCACAGAACAATGTAAAAAACTGAAACAGGGAGTCTGCTACTAAGGCCTCCTATTCTTTGCCAGCATTTAAACTGGAAACATCTGTGGGCAACCCATGGGACAGAAAGAAAAGTATCTTAAAATTGTTGGCAATTTTTAGCCAGACATCTTTCTTGACCATTGTCTAGAAATAATGACAAGCCAAACTAAGGAGATTATTGGAATTGTTCATCGCTAAAAAGTAACTGAAAAAGGTCAAAACTGGAAGAAAAAAAAAGGAAAAGTGACAAGATGATAACTTCACAGTAAATAATGTTTATTCTTCAGAAATATTATCAATATTTTTTGAATTACTAATGACCTTATTACTAGGAGGTGTAAGAGTTCCTACATTGTTAAGAGGTTAGAATAAATAACTTGAAAATCCCTTCCAACTCCCAAAGTCTGTAATTATAAATCTAAACTCCTACATCAAACATTAATAATGTCTTTTGTGGGTATTAGATGGTCAGATGCTCCTTTATACATCTACAAAGGATAATCCTACCCATCAGCAAAAACTTGTAGTGAAGATTGCCTACTCACACCCTCTCCAAATCAGTGATTAAGCAATGTAGGAAAAAATTAAATATGTCATTCTTTAAATATTGTTACCTGGTTTTACAGGTACACACAGATGCTAAAATTTATCAAATTATTCGTTTTAAGTATGTATAGTATATCGTTATGTCATTTTGCCTCAATAAAGCTGTTGTTTAAAAAATCCTATCACTGGCCGGGTATGGTGGCTCATGCCTGTAATCCCAGCACTTTGGGAGGCCCGGGTGGGAGGATTGCTTGGATCCAGGAGTTTGAGGCCAGCCTAGACAACATAGCAAGACCCTGTCTCTAAATAAAAAAAATTAGCTGTAATGGCATGTGCCTGTAGTTCCAGCTGTTCAGCTACTCGGGAGGCTGAGGTGGAAGGATCGCCTGAGCCCAGGAGGTTGAGGCTGCGGTGAGCCGTGATTGTGCCGCTGTACTCCAGCCTGGGTGACAGAGTGAGATCCCAACTCAGAAAAAAAAAAAAAACCCAACAAACAAAAACTATCACCACCTTTTCATCCATGTAAACAAATAAATTACTTCATTCCAAAGATCAAAACATCAACATCAACAATACAGCTCCAATATTTTGTAAGTTTCTCATTTAAACTTATTTTCCCTTGTATTCAAGTTTTATCGTATTCTCATTTTTCTAAATCATCAGTCATTGAAGACCATAGTAACCAAGTTTTAATGAGCACCTAAATTTTTCGCTGCTATGTTGATGACCCATTATGATAGTAAGGACAATATTTTTCTCTTAACAACTTAAATAACAGCCTGAAAAATCTGCAGATTCCACAATGATCTCATTTCTTTCTTCCCATTAATTAAAGAAATGCACATCAACTTCAATGCTACAATTTTATGGCTCAGCATTCGTTCTCTTCTCCCATTCTTTATTATAAAACTGTTCTGAAATAAAATCTGAGAACAAGGAAAAGAAGGAAAGCCGGTAGGACTACTCACATCAGATTTAGAGGACATATTCTCCTCCACATCTGAATCATTGGGATCCACAATATCATCAAACGGCGGCAAAGTTGATTTCTTCCTCTCCGATGTCTCGCTTTCGACCTTGACCTTTCCCATCTTGACGTGAGACTTATCTTTCATCTGTCTTTTGTCAGCAGAACAGGTGAGGATCAGGGGCGGCGCGCTAGAAAAACTTTTAAATAAAGCCTCCGAGCTACTCTTTTTCCTTTTTTTGGCTGAGAGTTCTTCGGAATCGGAGACGGGTGGCCTTTTGCTGGGAGCCTTCTTCTCTTGTCCACTGGTGATGGTGAGTAAGCTACCGTCGGGTTTTGGCTCTTTCGACATGGGCTTGGGCTCCTTGAAGGCCATCTTAGGAACGATCTTCTCTTCTTTCAGGGGTTTATTCTCTTTGGGTTTCTTAGAGGATTCTTTGGAAGGTTTGGTGTGATCCCTGGAAGGTTCTTTGAAGGCACTTTTATGTTCTCTGGAGTCTTTAGAAGGCTTTTCCTTGTGCTCCTTCGTTAACTTGTGAGGCTTTGAGAAACTGCTGCCGCTGCCGCTGCTGCTACTGCTGCTACTGCTACTGCTGCTGCTGCCGCCGCTGCCGCTGCTGCTGCCGCCGCTGCTGCTACTGCTGCCGCTGCCGCTGCTGCTGCCGCTGCCGCTGCCGCTGCCGCTGCTGCTGGTATGGACGCTCCTGTTAGGGTCCTGCAAAGACGGGAGAGGAAGATGAAGCTCTCAGAAGGAAGCAGCAGCAGAAACAACCCAAAGCCCGTCTCCTGGAGTGAATGCTGCACCACACGGCCCCTCTCTGATTGTTCTCAAGACGTTTCTAAAATCCCCCCAATATTTTAATATACACCGACAGTCTCAAGATAACCGGTGGGGAGAGCGAATGCAAAAAACACTGCAAAAGGGGGGGGGGGGCGTATTCTCAAAGAACTTCGTGAAGTGGCAGACTCTTTCCTTAGTCACCAGAAGCATGGAGTTTTAAAACGGATCCATCCGACAGATGTTAACAGCTGCTTGTCTTGTCCTAGAAGATACAGAGATGGAGAACAGCGGTCCCCTGCTCTTAATCCCTAGGACATGTCTATGATGGGTGGTTGTCCTCAGAGCCACTAGTCAAGTGCTAGGACAACCAGAAGAAGGGAATTCTTTAATGCTGTTGGGGCCCAGGGAGAAGAATCGTTTAAGGATTCATAGAGAGGTTAGCACCTGAGTTAGGTCCTATAGGAGAAGCAGGTGATTACTAGGAAGGGAAGAATGAAAAGGCAGTGAGACAAGGGAGAAGAGTAGCTGAAACAACAGGGGCAGATCATAGGTTGATCTGGGGACCAGCACCCAGCTTCAGCACAAGATTAAGAAGGAGGCAGAAAACAGCCCAACTTCACGCAGGGAGACCAGGTTATATTACATTTTAAATGACTTTGGAATATAAAGAAACACAAGACCCTGTCCCCCCAAGGAAATGAAATAATTCTGAATTTGAAATAAAAAGTAATGACGTTTTATTCTATCCAAAATTTTTCAGTTAAGGAATATGTCTCCCACCCACTAGGAGAAGTAAAATAAAATTCAAAGCTAACAGAAGAAAGATTTCACCTAACCATCACAGGGACTAGAAAGTCTTTAGCAATTAAAGTAGTGTAATCATAAGATGAGGTAACTGCTGCCTATTTCATTTTAAATGTTATCAATATTTTCACTCATATAGACATATCAGAATATATAACCTGTATATAATATTTCTGTTTAGGAACAAAATCTAAGTCCATACTTACCGTATTTGTGAACCTCTACCATTAATACAGTAGTAAGAATAAGAAACAGAGGTAGATCCTGGACATGCAAAAATCCACACCAATACTAAAAGAAGAGCTCTTTCTTGCTTACTTCCACCTCCTAATGGGACCAAAGACAAATAAATGTCCAAATTTTCAACCAGAATTGACATCTTCAGGCTTGCTTATTATCTTTCACCTCTAACTTACCCACTTAAGCCCAATGAAAAGTAAACGAATCTTATATCCCGTATATATCTAGCATGATACAGAAAAGACGGTAGGCAGGGGTTATGCTTTTCACTAAAATGAGTAAACTACTTATTGAGTCTATGCACAACATCCCAAAAAAAACACCACAAAAATGCATGTGTGTGTGTGTGTGTGTGTGTGTATACACACACACACACACAGATAAGCATCAGAAAGTAATATCCAAAATGAAAAATATATTGTTCTATATTCATGGGAATACATATATTTGTTGTGTTTTTTGTTTTTGTTTTTTTACAAAATTGTGTGTGTTATTTGCTCAACAGCAAAATGACATACACCAAATTATTTCATTTATTTTTCAAGTGAACATTTGGTTTAAAAACTCTAAAATGGATAAAGTAACTAAGCAGAGACATGTTTTCATGCATCAAACTGGATAATTCCCTATAAAACATCATAATCTCAGATTTAAAAGCAGAATGCTGAAGATAGGATTCATATTACTGAAACTTCATTACTTTATAAATTCTATTATAAGACATTTCCTGGCATGTTAAGCAATACAATGAATAATTAAAATAAAGTATAATGGACAAACTAAACAAGGAAGAACATTTTGAAATCTAATATCTTTGAGTCTTTTTTAAAAATTGGTTTGTTGACTCATTAAATTCTGGCAATTTGAAAGCAGTATTCTAATTCTGGCTCTAGAACAAGCACTGCTATTTAATATTCAACCTATATGAAGTATACATATATAACTTTTAAAAATACACAATTTTTAATCTTCCAACATATTATGAATGCTAAGCACTAAAAAAAGTAACACTGCAGCACCAGAAAAAAAGGACTTCTAAAGGGTCCTTCCAATTTTAAAATCCTTCTTTAAAACAAACTGGTTTTTAATACAGTACACAGTAGTATCTGACACAGCCTCTTATGTCATAGAATGTTTAAGTTATTTTCTTAATTATATGTATATTATACTAGATACAAAGCTCCAAAAGTACAACTTTTTATAACTGTTTACTCCCCATATTGGTCTAGGTGTTTAATGTCTACCTTTTTACCCACTCAACAATCTTGGTACAATCAAGTGACCCACCATTCTTGTTCCTTCCTTTTTTGTAAGTACCACCTCAAAAATCTTTAAGCTAAGAACATTCAAAGTTTTTTTTTTTCCTTAAAGTGAAATGTTCTTTTCTTTTACCAAATGTTAGCAATTATGTGGAACATCTGAAACTTTCATCCATTACTGGCAGAAGTATAAAATGGTGTAACCACTTTGGAAAACTTTTTGGCAGTTTCTGACGAAGTTCATCATATACCTAGCATATGACCTGGCAACTTCACTCCTAAGAAGAAAATTCAGAGTTAAGAGGACAAAAACATATATCTCTATAGACACTCATACACATACATACACACACACACACACACACACACACACACACACATACACACACACACACAGGATCTAGTCACTGGCTTTTAACATTTTTTACTGAACCATTAACCTCAACATTAAGTGCCACTGAACAGCACAAACTAATTACCATTCAATGTGAGGTTTACACATGTTGTATAATTCAAATTCTCTTTGCCAGAGGCCGATTAGGATAAACTGAATATCAAGCAAACCAACCACAGAGAGCATGTGTGCATAATTCAGATCTCAAATATTTAAGGCAAATGACTGTTTAAACGTAAATATACATATATTTGCACTAACTTTATAACCTGTGAATACAGGGTACAGTATTTTCTTTCATCCATTTGGATTCTACTGAATGCCCCCCTGTTTTAATTTTCTGGAACAGAATGGATCCCTTTAATGGATAATCTCTTCTAATACTACTTGTCAGCAACTCTAGTAGATGACTTATGAAAAGAGGAGGTTGTATATACTGACCAGAATAAGGTTTTATGATTATATGTGGCTTCCAATTTCCATGTTATCTTCATGTCTACTTCCCAGTACCACTGATAACTCACAGCTAATTCTTGGATCCCGTTTCTTCCCTCTAGCTATCCCTCTTATTTTTGGTCTCTGTCCTACTTTAACTGGCTTCTGTCTTGTGTAAGAATTTCAGATCAATCACATTTTGTTTAATGAGATTTGCATATGGACAAATAAACTCTCCCAGAAGAGTTTTACTTGTCAAAACCAATAAACTCTCCTAGAAGAGTTTATTGTCCAAACTGCATTTTACAAGGACACTTCCTAAAAACTGTAGTGTGGTCCAAGAGGTTATGCATATGATGGAGGAGAAAAAAGATAGGCTTCCAGAAAAAAAGTCTCTTCTATAATGTCATTAAACACATGATGAATAACACAGAGTTATGACATACCATCTGAGGCTATGAATAAAGTAGCAAAATTCAGAATTTTAGGGCAGAGGAAGGCCATGAATTTGATTTACCTCCCCCACTTACCTCCAACCCCATTTACCTCTTTTGAAGCAGTCAGCTTTGGGGCTAGCAGGCAGTGGGGACTGAAGCCATAAGGTTATGCACATCTTGAGAAAAAGAGCTGGTATAGGACTGGCTCTGTTCTGGGATCTAAATAAACCCAGAAGAGTTTTTTGTTGTTATTGTTTGTTTGTTTAGAGATAGGTCTTGTTATGTTGCCCAAGCTGGTGTGCAGAGGCTATTCACAGGCATGATCATCATACACTAAAGCCTTGAGCTCCTGCACTCAAGAGATCATCTTCCAATACATGAGCATGGAATATTTTTCCATTTGTTTGTGTCATATAAGATGTCCATCCTACCTAAGGAAACCTACAGATTTAACGCAATACTCATTAAATTACCAGTATTCTTCTCAGACCTAGAAACAATAGTACAGAAATTCATATGAAAACATAAACGACCACGAATAGCCAAAACAATCCTTTGTTCGCACTTCCAGACTTCAAACTTTACTATAAGACTACAATAATCAAAACAGCCTGGTATTGGGACAAGAACAGGCATATGGACCAATGGAACAGGATAGAGATTCCGGAATTAAAGCCTCTATTTCTCAACCAACTCATCTTTGACAAAGCCTCCAACAACAACCACTGGGGAGAGAACCTGTTTAGTAAATGGTGCTGGGAAGACTGGCTGACCACATGCAGAAGATTGAAACAGGACCCCTACTTATCACCATACACAAAAATTAACTCTAAATGGATCAAAGACCTAAATACAAAACTTCAAACTATAAAAATCTTAGAAAATGCAGGAGACACCCTTATGGAAATTGGAACTGGCAACTAGTTCCTGATCAAAACCCCAAGTGCCCATACCATAAAGAGGTAAGATAGACAAGTGGGATTCATCAAACTGACAAGCTTCTTCAAAGCCAAAGAAACCATCAAGAGAGTGGGGAGACAGCCCACAGACTGGGAAAAAATATTTGCCAACTGTATATCTGACAAAAGCCTATCATCTAGGATCTACAAGGAACACAAACATGCCAAAAAGAAAAAAAACAAAGTAGCTCTATTAAAAAGTGGGCAAAATATTTGAGTAGACACTTCTCAAAAGAAGATATATGAGCAGCCAACAGATACATGAAAAAATGCTTAGCCTCTCTAATAATTAAAAAAAAAATGAAAACTACACTGAGATACCACCTAGTTTCAGTCAGGATGGCCATCATCAATAATTCAAAAGACAACAGATACTGGAGAAGATGTGGGGAAAAAGGAACACTTCTATACTCTTGGTGAGAGTGTAAATTAGTACAACTTCTGTGGAAAACGGTATGGCAATTCCTAAAAGATCTAAGAATCAACCTCCCATACGACCTAGTAATCCCTTTATTGGGAATGTACCTGGAGGAACTAAAATCATTCTATAAAAAAGATACCTATGCATGTATGTTTTTTGCAGTATTATTCACAATATCAAATACATAGAACCAACTGTGCTGCCCACTGAAAGTAGACTAGATTTAAAAAATTTGGTACATATACATGATGGAATATTACGCAGCCATAAAGAAGGACAAAATTATAAACTTTGCAGAAACTTGGATGGATTTAGAGTCTGTAATTTTCAGTGATCTATCACAGAAACAAAGAACTGAGTACCACATGTTCTCACTTATAAGGGTACCCTGAACAATTATCATAATACTATAAGAAAGGGATTGTTAGTAGTGGAAAACTGCTAGGGAAGGGAGCAGTCAATAAGGGTACCTGATCTGAAACCAGGTGATGCAAGTGAAGCCCAAACTTTACCTGTACAGTGACCATTTGTATACCTAACTCTGTATTGTACCCCATGTCTTTAAAATAAATATTAAAAAAAATGTGATACATATACACAAAGGAATATTACACAGCCATGAAAAAGGACAAAATCATGGACTTCACAGCAAACTGGATGGAGTTGGAGACAATCATACTTGGTGATCTACCACAAAAGTTAAAAACCAAAAAATGTGTTCTCACTCATTAGTGGAACTTGAACAATGATCACAATAGTTCAAGGGAAGGATCAGCAGTTGTGAGACACTGCCAGGGGAAGGAGGGAGGTGAGGGGAGGGGGGCATGTAACAACACAAAGGGAGTACCTGGTACTAAACCAGAGGAAATGAGGGCCAATTGGAGGCCCAAACTTCACCTGCACATAGATTACTTATGTTCTTAATCCTGATTAGTACCCCACATGTCTATAATAAAATAAAGTTAAAAAAATAAAATAAAAGGAAACTAGAAGAAACCATTCCTAAAATCAGAGCAGAGGGCTGGGGTCTGCGCTGCAGGCAGGAAGAAAGCAGAGAGAGGTGAGTTTCTTCCTTCAATTCCATTCTTGGGGATGAAGTGTGACTCAGCTTTCCACATTCTATGTCCTTCCAACCACCATTCTGTGTCAGTAGGGACTGACACCACAAGAGTATGGCTGGCTGTAAAATGGAAACTTATACCACTATTTTTTTTTGAGTTACAAAACCAAATATGTCTTTATTGTCCATACAGTACAATTCAATATACACAGTAAAGTACTCTGTATCACATTCATGATCAATATACTCTTCTTTCCATATGGTATGTCATTGAGAACCTGGCATATCAATTAGCTAAAAAAAAATCACACAAAAGGCCCCTAAGGAAATCAAACTAATAGTTTTCTCCAAGCAATCAATTTCCTCATCATCAGTCAGTCTTCATTAGTTAATCAACACCTGAAGACAGGGCAATGAAATGCAAACCTGACAGTGATTTTCATTAACAAGGAAGCCTAAACTTATGGTTTCAAGTATAAAGGTTAACTTTGATGACAGAGAGCCTAATTTGACTGTTATCAGTCACCAAGAACTCAAAAGAGCAAAGAACTCAAGAAGAAAGCAAGAATACTATGGAAATTACAGTCATTTCCATGAAATTTAGTCCTACAACCTGTATAAGCAAGAGTCCAAGATGCTGGAGAGGCCCATTCACAAGGGAAACATGCTGGCTGTGCTCTCCTTGCTATGTCCTTCTGCGGATCCGCTTCTTCACTGGCTTCACTTAAGCTTGGTCCTCTGGTCTCACCACAGCTACCTGGGAGACTCTGGGTTTAATCTTTACAGTTCCAAGAGTCTATCTGGTTTCATTCAAAACAGAAAGTTCTCATGGTACAAAGGTCATTCTGTAAGTTGCACATATATATATAGGCTCCTCTGGGATACAGTTTCCTTCTACTTTAGCAAGAGAATATTGCATCCAGCGATGCTGCTTTGGCTAGCTCTTTTTCCTGTGTGCCCTCATGTGTGCAGCAATTGAACCAGCTATTTCTGCATTCTTCTTGTTCTGGACAAAATAATCTAGAAACTCACCATCT
>CAUYQG010096098.1:0-20822 GCA_963574415.1 Tarsius wallacei
GGATGCAGGAGGAGCCCTAAGGAATTCATCCCATTATTTTGGAGGGATAGACGAGGTCCCTGCCAGAGACCCGTCACAGCTACTGACTGGTAGCACCTGTTGACAAAGTATCACCTAGGACACTCGACTTGCTCAAACCCCTCAATGGTGGAAGTTGACTGAATTTTCCTTGATTCTTTGATTCCGAGGCTGGGATTTTTAAAGAAAGATCCATTATGTAAATGAAACAAAACACTCTTCAGCCATTAAAAAAAAACAAACCATGAAATCATGTCATTTTCAGCAACATGGATGGAACAAAATGTCTTTATCAAGTGAAATAAGACACAAGAAAAGACAGATATCATGTGTTTTCTTTTTGTAGTTTCTTAATACTGAATGTTCATTTATTTTTATATATTTTTTAGTTTCTTAATATTGAATGTTTATTTTTACCTTTTATTTTAAAGATGTGGGGTAAAATTCAGGATTAGATATACAAGCGGTCACCGTACAGATAAAGTTTGGACCTCCCTTTGGTCCCTACTTTGCCTGGTTTGAGATCAGGTCCTTTACTGATGTTGTGTCCTCCCCTCTCCCATCCATCCACCCTGGCAGTATCCTGCTACTGCCAATTCCTTTCTTATAGCATTATGGTAAATGTTCAGGGTCTGCTTATGAGTGAGATCATGCGGTACTCTCTTCTTTGTGATAGATCACTGAGTATGATAGACCTAAACCTATCCAAGTTGCTGTGAAGTCCATATGTTTGTCCTTCTTTATGGCTGTATAATATTTTATTGTGTAAATGTACTACATTTTTAAAATCCGGTCCAGTTTCGATGGATAGCATGGTTAGTTCCGAGTTTTAGCTATTGTGAATAGAGCTGCAATAAACATGCATGTGCAGGTATCTTTTTGTAGAATGATTTGAGTTCCTCCGGGTATATTCCCAGTAGGAGGATTGACATATGGAAGGTCAATGTCTAGTTCTTTTAGAAATCGCCACACTGTTTTCCAAAGGGGTTGCACTAGTTTGCATTCCCACTAGCAGGGTAGAAGCGTTCCTTTTTCTCCGCATCCTCGCCAGCATCTATTGTTGGTTGTTTTATTATATCATGTGTTTTCAATCAGATATGAGAGTTAAAAATTCTTCTGCCTCCTTTCTACATGGAGGTAGAGAGTGGGGGAATAGAAAGAGAGACTGGGAAGGGTGATGGATAGATGAGGAGAAGTGGGTTAAAGGGTACAAATGTATAGTAACATAGAAGGAATAAATCTAATATTTGATAACAGAGCAGGATGACTATACTTAATAAATGTCCTCAGGAGACGGATACCCTAAATATCCCGACTTGATCACTGCACATTATACACATTATACACACACACACACTTTCTAATGTACCCCATACACTTTCACAAATAAAGAGTCTAAGATGTAAACGATAGCACTGGCTTTTCACTCTGCTCTTCCAGTGCAAAATTTTGTTGAATGACAGAATGGGGCCCTGTGGTCTTCCTCTTGAGTTTAGAGACACACCACCATGTCACTAACTCTATACGTTGGATGCTTCCTTTTCTCTGAGGGTCTTGCCTAGAAAAGTGCCATTTTTAGAGCTTCAGAAGATTGACTCCGTCCCTGTCAATTGCACTTCATCTCAGAAAAGATTCTTGCTAAGGTATAATGAGCCACAGCTAACATATTCCTTGACTCTCAGAAGAAAGTTAACAGTGCAAAAAAATCTTTAGTTCTGTGAATGCCAGCCTAATCCCTTACAGAAAAAGAAGCTAAACTCAGCCTCAAGGAATGAACCAGCATTTGATTAAAAACCTGTCCTGAAAAGATTGTGGTAGTTTTCCATTCAGAATTGCCTGATGTTTTATCTTAGCCCAAGTGAATACATGCACTCATTGTTGAACACCACCAGGAAACCCAGGGACCTGCAATTCCTATCCCTTTATTGGGGAGGGAAGAATGGGGTCACTCTAGAGGTTGGGAACCTCTGTTTTGCTTTGAGTGGAGAGCTTACTCTCTACTTTGTAGGTGTACTGGGCAGAGTCACCCCAAGCCTATCCAAGTTGGCCTCTGGACAGAGATGGACACTGGAAGCTAGCCCAAACTGCCGTATATCTTTTTTTTTAAAATTATAAACTGGTCTCTTTGTAATTCTGAGAATTATTATGGCTCTTGCTTTATTTGTTTTATCTGCTTAAGAACACTTCCTAAGCAGCCAGATGTTTTCCCTAGGACACACGGTAATTGGTGGGATGCTGGGTTCTTTTCGTTCTGTAGCTTGGGCTCGGCTACTTCTGCTCATGCCTTTGGAGAAGGGGAACAGAGTGAAAGATTATCTCAATTTTGTGTGACGTTGAGAAGTCCCACCCTATGTTCAGACTCATTAGCTGGCTATGGCCTGGAAACCATTCGTTCTTAATAAACTTTGTAGAAAATTCACCTTGACCCTTAAGTGCTAGAGTTTCCTGGGCTATGCCACAGTCTTTTCTTTCTCAAGGTTCTGTGGGATGATCTTTCTCTCCACAGCCCCTGGCATACTTGCGCAGGAAAGGAACCTTTGTTTCCTCAGAATCCATCTGCTCTTGCGGCTTCTTGACTACAAAGGACTAACCCTGTCTCTGACTTAGGAGCCCCTTCCCAGTTACAGGTTGGTCGGGGTGGATGGGGGTGTTTTCCGGTGAGCCCTGCAAGGCAGGGAGAGTGGAGAAACTTGTAGCGAGTGAAGATGCACCGTAGCCAGAAGAGGCGGCCGTAACTTCCAAGCAGAGAGTGTGTTCCAGGGAGAAGTATGGTACTGGAATGTCTTGGTGAGCTTTCCCAGGGTATCAGAAGTGCTTTACGCTTCAAATTCCAGCTGGGATAATAACTTCAGAGGAAATTGCACTTGGTGTAAGCTGGTGCTGAAGTCTTCTCTGAAATGATTATCCCGTACACTGAAAGGATTAGGCACCTTTTAACATGTTGGACTCTCTGAACCCAATCACGTTAGGAGGTTTCCCATGGAAGAATCAAAAGCTGAAGGGAGCAGGAGGCTGAATGTCATTCACATGTCGGAACCCAGGGAGGAATGGGGTCACTTCAGAGGTTGGGAGCCTTCGTTTTGCTTTGAGTGGAGAGCTTGGTCTCTGCTTTGTGGGCGTGTTGGGCGTGGTCTCTCCAAGCCCATCCAAGCTGGCCTCTGGACAGAGGTGGACACTGGAAACTAGCCTCAACGGCTGTTTATCTTTTTTTCTCCTTTAATTTTAAACAGGCCTCTTTATAATTCTGAGAATTATTATGGCTCTGTTGTGAGCAGAAGCCTTTCTCTGAGAACTAGTCTTTCCATTTATTCTGCCATATTTCAAGTCACCCTGTGGACCTGAAGCTGAAAACCATACACAGGAGAGAGAGAGCTGTGGCAGTGGCTCCTAGCTGAACAGAGACAGCCCACACACCCCATCTCCCCAAAACTGTGTCCAAAACAAGTGGGCAAAGCCTGTATGAGACCCCTCTCTCCTTTCCCACAGGCCCCTTGAAGCCATCCTTTCACGGTCACTGGAAAGGCTCTGTCACCCAGCCTAGTCACTCCTGGAGAATTAGTCCCTGCCCTGTGAATATGTGAGTACATGAGCCACTGAACCATCTGCCCCAGTTTTATTTTTCTGTTGTGAGATCAGAATGGATGGATATGGGTTAGCATGAAAATCTGACAGCAACCCAGGTGGCTGGATATTGCCGTTGAAAGGGTATGGATGGGCTTTAGATCCAGAAAGAATGAGGTTGGGAATGTATATTCCACCCCTTGCCAGTTGCAGGCAGCTGGGCCCGTAACCTCTCTGAGGCTGTCTCCCCATCTGTAAAATGATTGCTGCAAAGGTTGAAGTAAGCTAATGTGTGTACATGCCTGTCAGGTGTCATTATATACTGCTCTGTTAGTAGTAGCGGCTATTATTAGGCATGAGGCCTTAACTTATAAAGGACTTTTTCAGCTTGGTGTATTTAAGGAAGAGGGCCAGGTATGAATTTTTATCTTGCATTTAAGTCTGTGTCAACTGGTAAGCGTTAGACTGTTTCCCAGGGTGCTTAACATGTAGAGCATATTTGCTGGGCTCACAGAACTTACCAAGGAAGTTCTCAGAGGGAGGGACAGGAGAGGCTGAGCCCAGAGGCACAACTACCAAGTTCAAAGGCGTGGCGCCTGAATCTCCCGATGGCCGCTGTTCTCTAGATGATATAGCAGGGCTGGAAATTTCCTGTGTTTTAATAACTAAACGGTCATCATGTGCTTTCTGTCCACTCTTAGGATACACATCGAACTTTATAAAAACACGATCTTGATGGCCAATTTGAATCGCCCAATCCCCAGGCAAACTCTCTCTGTGCTGAAATACCTGAATTTGATTTGAAGTATGTATCGAGAGGGATCAGACATAGATTTAAGCAGTATCAGCAAATAGCAGCAATTAGTATTCAATTCCCACAGCTCTCTTCTGGGCATCTTTGAGGAGCCAAACTAGGTTGAAAAGTACAAAAAGATGAAAAGCACAAAAAGATCCAACAATTAGGTTTGCGAAGCATCCTAGAAAAGATACTGCATGCCTCATTGTTGAATATCACTACCGTCACCTTCAATGTACTCCCCTCGGGAAGCTATGCACTGAGGCTAGTGCCGAGTTGACCCGTCAAGGCAATGTTGGAACTCTTTCTCCAGAGGGGCCATCAGAGCTGTCATCCCTATTTGTTGAGGTATGACAATTAAGTTCGCGAACTCGTCACCCTGCACTGACGTTGGCAGCACTGTCCAAATAACTGCATTGGAACACCCTCCCTACTCACCTGATCTGGCCCCCAGTGACTTTTTTCTTTACCCAAAGGTAAAGGAAATATTGAAAGGAGGGCGTTTTGATGACACTCAGGGCATCAAGATAATACGATGACAGCTCTGACGGCCATTCCAGAAAAACAGTTCCATGTTTTTGACAGGTGGACTAGGTGCTGGCATCAGTACATAGCTTCCCAAGGGCGTACTTTGAAGGTGACCATGGTGATATTCAGCCATGAGATATGTAGCACTTTTTCTAAGATGAGTTTGTGAACCTAATTGTCAGAGCTCCGTGTATATCCAGGTCTTTAAAAACAAAACCAGCAGTCTGTCTGGCTCGGTTGTGCACTCTCTCTCTTCTCTACCATGGAACAAAGGTGAATAGGGAGTGTGTGGGTGGGTGGGTGGAGCAGGGAGGTAACAGAAGTGATCCAGCTACTTCACACTTACTAAGTAGGCTTCTAACTTGTGGCTCTTCCCGGCAAGCTGTCTTTGTTCAGAGCCCACGGCTCCCTGTGTTGTGGAAATAGACCCGACACAGGGCAATCTGGATTTGTTTTCTGTTATGTTCATACTTTCTTCTCATTTTGACCTTCATTTACCTACGTTCTCTCTGTTCCTCTCTGCCACACAGTTTTTTGAAGTAATGATTTGTTCCTAGATAGTAGCTCTCTGAGATAGTCTAGAGAGGTCAGTGTATGCAAAATCCCCGGTATTCTGTGGTTTTGGAGGACAATCCAGTAGATTCCCCAACTTATTACACACACACACACACACACATACACACACAAAATCACACAGTGTGAGATGCTTTTTAAAGTAACTTTTTACTCACTTAAAACGCTTAAGTTGAAAGCATTGTTTTTTTTTAATTCAGAACCAAATTTTTATTCCACCAAAACAATTGAAATGTGTGCCAAATAATAGAAGAATGTGAAAATTGTCTTTTCTTCCTCACAAATACCTACTTGAAAATTGCGTATTTTAATAAATTGGAGGTAACCATTCATTCACAGATGGAAGGATAGGTCTGTAAAACGAGGGATAGGTCTGTAAAATGATACATGCATTTGTTTTGTTGACTCTGGACTCACGTCTATGCTCTGGACAGGATTTTTTTTAAAAGAAAAGAGATGAACAGTTGTTTCCCCCCTGGAGCCCAGTTATTAGGAACAAGTCTTGAGTAAGTTGGGTAATTACAAAGTCTGATTTCTAAAAGCAAACCAAAAAAAAATCTGGAAATACAGAAAACTACAAAGTATAAAAACAATCCAACCACAACAGCATGAGAGAGCACATTATTGATGTTTCGGTGCATATCCTTCCAGTCTTTTTTTCTATTTGTATGTGCACATTTTTTGTTGTTGTTGTTGTTCCAATCATGTGGGTACATATTGTTTTCTCACACAGCATATGGTGGACCTTTCCCATGCCACTAATTATACAGTCGTTAAACTAATATGGAATAATTGTATTTAGAGATGACTTTCAATAAACTCCTTTTCACTGTTGAACATCTTAAGGCTGAATTTTTTTCTGTTATTGAATGCTTGGTAGGTATTTTTAGGCAGAAATGAAACCAAATGTAAATAGAGATTAAAGAAAAGAATCTGGGAAATGGTTACTAAGGATTTTTTTTTTTTTTAAGAGTCTAGCATTGACTTTTTGCTTTAGTCACTATTTCTATTATTAGATTAAATCAATTCAGCAAATTCCTTCTGGAATGTATGCTCCCTTGTGTGGACCCACAGAACGATTGGAGCCTGTTGCATGGTTTTGCTAGGGCTGTTGGTCCCCAGTGTAGGACTAGGGATTAACATGGACTTAAAATGACTTTCTGCGAGGAAATGCTTCAGGGTCCTGGGGGTTGTCTGAGGGCCCTTGCTCATGTGACGCTGGTGGTCCCTTTCACAGCTTGGCTTATGGTTAAAGCAGGTGGGTCAGCACCTCATCGGCACCAGAAACTGGCTGCACACCAGGCTCTCGTCAGGAAGTACAGTTTTAAAATCATCGCACATGAGACCTGTCAAGTCTCTGCTGAGAGATGTTTATGGGGGATATTTATTCCTTGAGGGCAGCTGTTCTTAATCGTATGAGGTCACAGACACATCTGAGATTACGAACAACTGGTCCCATACACATGTAATTCTGCATTCATTTCAGAGAGTCTATGGTCCCCTAAAGCCCATGCGTATTCCCAAGTTGAGAACACGTGCTTTAGAGACTCTGAACTCTCTCCAAACCTGAGACCCTCATCTCTCTCTCACCAGCATTCCCTGAGCACTGGTCACAGCTCCTTTGGATGGCCATGCTGTTCCCCCTCTTAGCAGCTGGTTCTTGGCTGTCCCACTTCTTGGCTGGAATCGTCTCTTCCTCCAGGTGGCCCTCTTTGATGGGATTCCTCTCAGAACAGTGCCCTGCTGTGGCTCATCTCTGACCCACAGGAGACTCACTTCCTTGGTCTCAACGAGTTCTGACAGTGGTCATCTGTCTTGGTAGCCTTTTAGGTTTTTCCATGTGATTCCAGCACTAGTTTCCTATGCCCTACAAAATATGCAACTCCAAGTTGTTCCCGGGAACCTAACTTGGTTTAAGGCAAAAGAGGGAGGGCGGGTCCCACTTAACTTCTCCAAAGAAAGTTTCTATACTTGTCATTTAAACGACTATCTTGTGATACCCTTAAAGTAGATGGTAGATAAAGTCTGGCTGAACTGGTTTCAAAACCACTTAGTATATATCTTGTATAAGTGGTGTATGGCTTCCTTGGAACATAAGAAAGAATCCTTGCTACAGATTATTTTGTGCTACTTTATGACGTTTCTGGAAAACTTGAGGAAGGTAGTATTCCGTTTTTACATTTTAACCTAGATTTCTCTTTTCATGCCTGGGAGTAGAAAGACCTCAGTGGAATGGGATATGGGAGGGCAAGGCAGAAAGAAGGGCTACAGATAAGCTGTGGGCTTCTACAAGACTGATTCAGAAAGGAAACAGGTCATTTTAAGACCTTATTCTTCCATTTTTATCCCTGAGGAGCAGGAGGGACTTCTCCAGCATCAGCGTGACATCCATTATCTGTCATACTGAATGTATCAAATCTAGATGGAAAACCTTGGCTTTCAGAAGCCTTATGTGAATTCGTGGTATTCGTAGGATCTCTAGACAAACAGATGACTTACACAGGGAGAAAAATGTAGCATTTTGATATGATGGGTCTAATTTTTTCATTACATCTAACAGAAAAAGAGAATTGAAAGCAAGAAGTTAAGATAATGTCTTTTTCACTGATTCCTTATGGGAAGCAGGCACATCTCTTTTCTTTGGGCTTGAATTTGCTTATAAATTAGACTTTTCTTTAGGAATTGGCAAGGATATTCTTATGGGGGTTGTTGGGAGTAGTGAGTCTCTGGTTCCCCAGCCTCCAACAAAAGCTGAAAGTTGGTGATCATAAGGAGGGAGTTATATGAGGTATTAGACAGACAACTCCACACAGAAACCTTTCCCCATACATTATGCCAATTAATTGGAGATAAACTTTTATTTAGCAGGTTTATTAAAGTGGCAAATAGTCCTAGAAAGGATGAACTACTGAAGCTTTTAAGTAGATAAACTGTTCTCCTGAGCTAAGTTGTTTTGAAGTAATGACAATTGTGAAGGGGAAAGATTGTCATTTTGGAGCAAGTAACTCTATCTGAGGACAGGCTAACGTGGCTTCCTAGGATAGGCCCGGGAGGAAGGCTTTCTATGGCCAAAGAATATAGGAACAGAAGAATTTACACATTCAGTCGGCCTGAGATGATCCAGACCAGTGTATTTCAAATTGTGTTCCATAGACCATAATCCCAGGGATATTCCAAAGAGGGAGCGGGGAAGGGGACATGGTCAAATACACTAGGGAAACACTGCTTGTATCCCTGACTTGGGCTGTCACAGTTGATGCTTGTGTACTCAAGGCTCTGAGAAGACCATAGTTTAGAAACTTGTGTAACTGAACTAGAAAAGCATTTCCCTAAAGTACTTGGCTTGACCAAGGATCACCCTCCACCCCAGGTGTTAGACTTGTGAATTGGAGATATTGAGTGTCCTGTTTTGGGGGAGGGTCTAAACTCTTTCCAAAACAGCTGCTTTTCAAAAACACTTTTTGATCTCTGGCTAAAATGCCTTCGAACCAATGGAGTGCTTGCTTGAATAGCCTCTGGTGGCTTTTTTTTTTTTTTTTTTTTTACCTTGAAGGTCAGTTTGAAAATTAAAGAGTCAAATATTTAAGTTAAGTTCTGCTTGCAAAATAAATGGGATGGTAGAAATAAATTAACATGAAAAGTACGTGTAAAAAATGTATTGTGTTTAATGGCAAATAAAGGGCATCTGGAAAGAGGCAGAAATGAAAGCCATTGAGAAGTTGTCAGAATCCAGACTGGTATCATCCAACCAACCATCCATTCTTAAATGCATTAATTTGTAAAATAATAAACATTTTTCTGGGTTGTTTTATCTTCAATACCCTTTTCCTCTTTCACATGCCTTTTTTTTACTTTTTTTTTTTTTTTTAATGTCAGGGTCTCACTTTGTCACCTAGGCTGGAGTGCAGTGGCACAATCACAACTCATCACAGCCCCAACTTCCTGGGCTCAAGGGAGCCTTCTGCCTCAGCCTCCCAAGTAGCTGGGACTGCAGGTGTGCATGCCTACTTTTTAATTTTTTTTTTTTTTTGGTAGAGACAAGGTCTCACTATGTTGCCTAGGCTGCCTTGAACTTCTGAGTTCAAGCAATTCTCTCGCCTCAGCCTCCCAAAGTGCTGGGATTACAGGCATGAGCCACCACCTCCAGCCTCGACATTGAATCTTTAAGCATCATTCTTTTGATGTAGTTGATTCATTTTCACTGCAGCATAGTATTCCATTGCATGTCAATAGTTTTTTTCTACTGTTGATAGACATTTGGATTGTTCCCAGCCTTTTGCTTTTACAACACTGCTGTTTCCATATGGGTGTTTCTTGGTATACATGTGTGAGTTTTTCTAGAGGATGTTTCCAAGGAGGGACCTGTAAAGCTATGGGGAAGGAAAATGTTCAACTTTGCTGGAGAATTCCTGTTTTCTCCAGTGGTATTATCAGCTCACACTCCCATGAGCAATGGGTAAGGGCTTCCATTGTTTCAGACCTTCTGGACACCTGGCATTGTCAGACAAGTTTTTGTCATGTGGATATAAAATGGTATCTTTGTGGTTTTAATTTGCACTTCTCTGATTCTTAATGAGATTGAACATCTCTCTATGAGTTACTGGACCGTTTGTGTTTCCTCTGCAGTAAATGACTTTTACCCATTTCTCTATCAGATTGTTTTTTTCTTTTACTGATTGAGTCGCTGATTCTTTACAGATTTTAACATTAATGCTTTGTAAATTTATGTGCTATAGAAACTTCATTTTTTTTGTTTTTAGTGAAAAGCCGTCTGTAATTTTAGTGTAATTAAGTTTATCAATTTTTTCTTTATGGTTTATACTTTTTGACTTAATAGCTACCTGAATTGTCTCCTAAAGTTTCATAGTTTTCCCTTCTTAAATATATGTAGAGTTGATTTTTATGTATATAGTGTGAGATAGGAATCTGACTGAACATTAGTTTTCATGCCTCCTTTATTTATTCCTTCTTTTGTCTTGCTATGCCATCACTCATTCTCATGTGTGCATGTTATCTATTTTTGGACTTTTGGCTTCGTTCCATTCACCTATTTGTCTATCTCTGTATCAATATCATGCCATTTTGGTTACTCTCTGTATCTTGGTAGCTGGTAGAAAGCATTCCTTACCTTGTTTTTCAGGAGTATTTTGGCTCTTGGCCGTTTTACTTTTACATTTTAGAATTCATTTGTCAGGTTCACCAAAAAAAGTTGTACCAAAAGTTGTTGACTCTGAAGATCAAAATAAAAAAGTTATTTCCAAATTAAAGAGTCTTCATATCCATGGACATGGTATATGTAGTCACTCTTTTAGGAGTTCTTTAATCTTTTTATGAAACTTTCTGAATTTTTTAAATAAAATGTTTGAGGTTATTTTGCTAGACTCATTTCAGAAACCTCATTTTTATACTGTTATAAATAGTTTCCTTTTTAAAAAGTTATATTTTCTGTTTCTTGAAGGTATTTTTCAAATTTAAGATTTTTTTTTTCTTTTGGTAGCCTGCAGGTGTGATAACTTGTAAATTGTTTTGGATTTCGACAAGAGCAATTTTATCTATAGACAATGAATTTTGTATTTACCTTTCCAAGCTTTCTATATTGTATTTTTGTCTCATTAGTTTACTTAAAGTCTCTATAAGAGTGGTTCTCAAACTTCAGTGTGCGTGAGAATCACTTGAAGAGAGGGTTTATTTTTTATTTTCATTTAAAAAAAATTTTTATTATAAAGATGTGGGGTACATTTCAGGGTTAGGTATATAAACATTGATCATGAAGGTATATGTTGTTGATGAGGTATGCCCCTCCCTCCCCAAGCAGTTTCCCTCAACTGCCAATCCCACCCCCGCCCCCCGACAGTTGCCCCACTACTGCCAATCGCTCTCTTATGGCATTGTAATTGTTCAAGGTCAGTTTATGAGTGAGAACATATGGAACTCAGTTCTGTGTTTCTGTGATAAATCACTGAGTATGATCGATTCCAAATCCATCGAAGTTGCTGCAAAATCCATATATTTGTCCTTTTTTATGGTTGCATAATATTCCATAGTGTATATGTACCACATTTTTAAAATCCAGTCCAGCTTTGATGGGCAATACGGTTGGTTCCACGTTTTTGCTATTGTGAATAGAGGTGCAACAAATATACGCGTGCAGGTATCTTTTTTGTAGAATAATTTGAGTTCCTTTGGGTATATTCCCAATAGGGAATTGCTGGGTCATATGGAAGGTCAATTTCTAGTTCTTTCAGAAATCACCACACTGTCTTCCAAAGAGGTTGTACTAGTCTGCATTGCCACTAGCAGTGTAGAAGCGCTCCTTTTTCTCCACATCCTCACTAGCACCTATTGTTGTTTGTTTTATTAATGATGGCCATTCTTACTGGGGTTAGAAGGTATCTCGATGTGGTTTTGATTTGCATTTCTCTGATGATGAGTGAAGCAGAGCACTTTTTCATGTGTCTGTTGGCAGCCCGTATATCTTCTTTTGAGAAGTGTCTATTTATGTCTTCTGCCCACGTTTTAAAAGAGCTGTTTGTTTTTTTTTTCCTTTCAGCACATCTGAGTTCCTTGTAGATCCTAGATGTTAGGCCTTTGTCAGATATACAGTTGGCAAATATTTTTTTCCCATGAAGAGAGGGTTTATTAAAACACAAATTGCTGGGCTTGCCTTCCAGAGTTTCTGATTCTGTGGGTCAAGGGGGAAGCCAGAGAATGTGCATTTATGAGTTCTCTGGTGATGAAGATTCTGCTGGTCCAAGATGACACTTCAAGAACCATTGCTCTAGCATGCTGTGCAGTAGAAAAAAGTGATAGTTGATATCCTTATCTTGCACTAACCCTAAAAGAGGTGCTTTATACTTTTCACGTTTATTTCCAAGTATTGTTTATCTGTATGTGTGTGTGAAGGCTCTCTACAGTTAAAGATGTGTAGATCTATTTTTTATTTGCTAAGTATATTATTTTGAAATCGTTAATATATGTTGAACTGTATTGATCACCTTTTTTTCACTTTTTGAGATAATATGATTTTCCTGCCTTACAGTTGTGAAACAATTTACTTTAAACAAATCTTACATTTATAAGATAAACCCATCTTGTTAAGGATGCCTTATTTTTATTGTATGTTGTGAGACGGTCTGCTAATATTTTTTCATCTGTGCACATGAATAAGACTGTCCTGTAATTTTCATTTTTCATGATGTCTATTTGATTTTTGTTTTCCAGGTGACGCCATCTCATAGAGTTAGCTAATCCGATTAACCTCTCCAGGAGTTTGCCTATTTTATTTTTCCAAAAGACAAACTTTGTCTAACCTGTTTTTTTTCATTCTTTTGTACTCCTTAGTGTGATCTCATTCTTCTACTTTGGTTTATAGTTGTAGACTAGTTTTGTTACTCTTCTATTTCCTTTTATTTATTTATTATTATTATTTTTTTTTTACTTTTTTTGGATTGAGATTTTAATACACCTCTTAGTTATTGATGGGTAAATCAGACAGTTCACAAGTTTCATCACTTTTTTTTATAGTTCTGTTGTGTTTTTTAAGTGAAACCTCCTGTTAGAATTAGATTGGACCAGAAAATTATATCATTAAACGTTAAAATGAGAAACTATTTGTGAAAGAAGATATCTTATGGCACCCAAGATAGAAACACCAAAGGTCATAAAAAATTAAACTTAGTTCATGTTGTTTGTCATAAGACAAAGTGAACTTGATTTATAGCTGTGTGTATAAATTCTAAATATGCTGCTGAGATTTAATCTTTTGAGTTATGTATGCAAACTACTTATATAACTTCTGTTCTTAATTATTTCTTACCTCTAAAAATGCATTAGGGAGCATACTACACATAATTATCGTTCTAGCATTCATTGAAAGTTATGTTTCAAAAGGTGTTGAATTGTAGAATTTTACCCTGAGGAATTTGCACACAAATATCATTATATTATTCAAAGTCACACCAAAGACTATTTATTTACATTTAAAGACATTATAAAGGTAATTAGTATCTTTACTCTCATCAAATAATTTTAAAATCCCTACTTCCCAGTATAAATGCTATTCTTATCTGGTATTTTAACTCTTATCCTTCTCCCACAAGTTAGATGTTGCTGTTAATTTACAGTAAATATTTGTATCCACATATATACAGATTGTTTTTGCTTACTATTTCTTCTATATCAAATCTTCTGTGTGGGATATTCTTTCTGTCTAAAACATTGGACATCTCTTTAGTGTGAATGTTTTGTTTCTTTATAAATGTTGATATTTTACTGTATTTTTAAAAGGGGTCTCTCAGTTTTTGAAATAGTAAACGTGATACATCTTGCTCTGTCTGGGTTCCTTTTGTGTTTTGTGACCTTTGACTGAGCTCTTATCCTTTGGATCTTTATCTGTGAATTTGGGAATTCTTAAGGCTTGGGATAAAGTTGTTTCCTTTAGAGAATTTCTGATCTCATCTCCAGATGCCTAGATCTGAGACCACTTCAAAACAAATTTCTTGCTGTGTGCATTTCACACAACCCTATGTGAGGACAGGTCTCTGGTTAAAATTCAAAAACTTTTTTTCTTCGCTACGTAGTGCCAAGATGTAAATGGCTCTTTATCCTAGACACTTCTTACCTCAATGCCTATTTTTTCTAGTTTTAATATGGCTTTTACTTTTCCCCTCCTTTGCTGGGTTTATATTCTAAATTTTTTGATATGACTTTTCTAAGGAGTGCAGAGCTAGAGTTTAGGTTTTAATCAAATCTCACTCTTTTTCTAAAACTCTTGTCATTTTGTTGTTGTTTTTTTTTGGCGATAAAGTCATGCTCTGTTGCCTGGTCTGGAGGATAGTGACCAATTAAAGCTCACTGTAACCTGGAATTCCTAAGCTCAAGTGATCTTCCTAAGTGTTTGGGACTATGGGTGTGCACCACCAAGCCTGGCTAATTTTTAAAAAAATTTTGTGGAGAAGGAGTCTCACTATGCTGCCCAGGCTGTTCTCAAACTCCTGGCTTCAAGTTATCCTCCTGTCTTGGCCTTCCAAAGCAAGCACAGGGATTATAGGTGTGAGCCACTGTGCCTGGCCTCTGTTGTCATTTCTTATTGGTTATTTCTACCATGTCATTTTGTGTCTAGTGGTTTGTTTGCTGCTGGTTTTGCCTTACTCTCCTGTCCTCCTTTGGATTTTTTTATTTAAAATTTTTTTTTCTCTACTGTTTTTGGAAGTTAAGCATTCCATTTCCATTCCATTATTAGTAGGTTACTCTGAAAATTTTAGCATGCATACTCATGCTGTTAACACCTTTTTCTCCTCCTGAAGAATACAATATTTTAGAATATTTTAATCATTTCTTTTCATTATGTCTATAATTTTTTGATCAGTATTTTAGATATCTCTGTTCCAATTCCCCAAACTTAGATTTTTTTGTTTTTTTTTCCGTTGATTTTTTAAAAAAATGTCTCCACGTTTATCAGTTTCTTTGCTTACTTTTTATTTCATCTCAGTTCTCCCTTTGAGATAATTGCCCTTGCCAATGAAATACAGCCTTTAGCAGTTTGTTTGGGTTTCCCCCCCGCTCGGTGATATGCTGTTTGTCCTTTCCCTTTTTGTTTGTGAAAAACGCTATTTTGCTTTATTTCTTGAATGCCAGGTTAGCTAAGTCCAAAATTCTAGATGGATGGTTATTTCCTAGCATCTGGCCTCCATTTGCAGCTGTTAATGTCTAATATCAAATTGCCATTGCTTTGAAGCATTCTATCTTTTCTCTCTACCTTGACACTGTCTTTGCTCTCTCTGTTTTTACTCTGCTAGTATCTAGGTCCCTTCCCTCTTTCTCTAATTAGAATTTGTTGTGCCTTCAGACACTGAAGATTTTTGTCTTTTGTTGATTTTGAAGAAATTCTCAGCTGTTATCGCTTCAAATGCTGCCTGTTTCTTCTTTCTTTTTGATTTCTAATTAGACATATGTTAAGCCATCTTATTCTATTTTCTGTCCCTTAATCCTTCTTCCGTTTGTTTTTTCTTTCTATGCTGTGCACTGGAATATTTCCTCAAATGAGTAATTGATTCTTCAACTGTGTCTAGTCTTTGACCCATTTCTGAGTTTTTAATGTTACTAATTTTATATTTTGCATATGTAGAAACTATATTTCTTTTTTAAATCTCCTAGTCATTTAAGTTTTTTGTTTTGTGCTCATATTTTAGTTTTAACCATTATTTCTTTAAACAAATGACATTTCTGATCAGGTTATTTTACACTATGCTTTTGAAGCCTCCAATCTGATGTTCTTGGTATTCTAATTCTGTTTTGCTGTTTCTTGTTTTTCTTGGTTCTAGCTCCAGGAGTTTTGTTTCCTCCATATTTTGTACTTTATACTGGGATCTTATGTTCAGGCATCATAATCCGTGGGAGTCCTGAAGGGCCAGCCTGAGTACACACCTCCAGTGATATTTGTTGGTTTCTGCCTAGTATCTAGAAGTGCCTTCAAATTGGGACTTTGGGTTAATTTTGTAGCTGAGGGAGCCTAGATCATGCATTTAGGGAGATGCAAACCTTGAAGCTATGCGAATCCAGTTCTACGATTATAGATTCACAGTGGGGAGACTTTTTCTCTCTACTTGCAACTAAGGCCCAAACAGATGTGTTTGCAGTTGCTTCCCCTAGGCTTTTTTTTTTTTAAACCCATCCTTTTATTACTAATGTAACTTTTGAATGCCTTGTTTCTGTTTTGCAAAACGATTGTACTTCAGTTTGAGATGTAGCATATTATATTTGTTCCAGAATTTTCTTCCAGTTGGACTCAGATCCCTGGTATGTTTAGGCTATTGAGATCCTCTGTTACTGAGAAGTTCTTTATTTTTTTCTCATGCATTTACTGCAATTCCTACATTTTTTGTGGGCACAACTGCCAGGCCTGTCTTATTTCCCATATCAGGCATGTCTCCCTTGGGGTCACAGATAATTATGCATAACTTGCTAAACATCTTCTATATTAAGTCAATATTGATCTTTTGGTGTCTGTGAAGTTATAGAATCTATCATTTACAGTTGGGTCCCATGTCAAGTGGAAAGTTGATACTGTAAGAGAAGTCTAATATTTCTTTATAAAATTTTATGCATAGGCTTCCTTTTTAAAAAAAAATCTGAATTATACAAGTGTATTTATTTGTTTAACACAGGAAGAAGCCGCCTGTCTTTTAAAGCATTGGCTGCTCTTCATCCTCCTGGCTACTTAACCTCTTAACAATTTAGACAGTGCTCTCAGTGTTTTGCCCCGAGGGTCACTGCTGGCTGAGTCTCCTCCAGTCACTGCATCAGGGATCCAGAAGAGGCTGGAAAATTCTAAAAGGGGCCCATGTTCTATTCTCAGCGGTAGTAGGCGCTCAATTGGAAGAGGAAAAACTACAGCTATCAGCAATAAATAATGAAACAATACGCTGGAATTCGGACTGGAGGAAACTGATGTGCCTTTGGAAAACTGATCTGCAGTGATGAGGGGGTGGGGGGAAAGGGTGAGGACCAGACCAGGGAGGAAATGTGAGGACAGGGGATGGAGAGCCACGCAGAGACTATTTTCAGCTTAGCTGCAGGGGGTAAGGAAGTTTTAGTCTTTCTTATTAATTAAAAGCCATTGTCACCCTTGTATGACATAAACATTTGTATGATGCTTTACTGCTTTGAAACTGTTTCTTGACCAGCCTCGGTGGATCAGCCTGTAATCCCAGCACTTTGGGAGGCCGAGACGAGCAGATTGCCTGAGCCTGCAGGTTCGAGACTAGCCCAGGCAACTTGGCAAGACCTCATCTCTACAGTGAATCAAAAATTAGTCGAGCGTGGTGGCATACACCTGTAGTTCCAGCTACTTGGAAGGCCAAGGCTGAAGGATCTCCGGAGCCCAGCAGATCAATGTCGGGGTAACCATGAGTGTGCCATTGCACTCCAGCCTGGGTGACAGAGTGAGACTCCAACTCAAAAAAAAAAAAAAAAAGAAACTGCTTCTTATGCCCATCGCCACCTGTCATATGCCAGATTTTGCAGGACACTCTCCCTGTGAGTTCCTGAAGTGTAAATTACTGAGAACTGTGCCTAGGGAGAAAGAAAGCGCCTTTGGATCATACCTCTTACTAATTAAGTCACTTAAGCACAGAATACTTAAAGGCAATTCCAGAAAAAATTACAGTCTCAGGAAGGAAAACCTGACTTGTCTTTTGTGGTCTTTCCCTTGGTTTACCTTATGCTCTCCTACTTGGTAAGGTTGTTCCCAATGCTCAGATCAGAGCCCAGAGCCTCTGTCTCCAATGGGCCCTTCCCTGACTGCCCAGCCCTCAGTTTTCTCTCTCTCTCTCATGATCCTGAGTTCGTTGTGTAACCTTTTTGGGGCCTTGGTTTCCTCATCACTGAAATGAATAGTTGGAATGACTCTGCTAAAACCGAGTCTGTGGGAATCCCTGCAGCGTTTTTTACCTATGGCACAAAATTCAGTGCTTATTCATCCTTTTGTGTTGGACCTTAAGGCTTTTGCAGGTTGGTCTTGGATTCTCATCAAGATTTCAATTGTTATGGACATCCATGTTTGAATCCATAGGACAAAGCAGTCCCGAGAGACAGAGTAGGTACCAAACACAAATGGTGGTTGTCCCAGGCTTTTGATGTCTTCCATTTCCTGTTATCTTTTCACTCTAAGATCCCATTCCAACCACCCATACTTAGCTTTTAAGGGTCTTGATTCTTGTGAGTTTTCGTGTTAACCCCCAAGTTTCTGCCTCTCTGATGCAGGGGTGCCACCTAGTGGGAAAAGGTGGCAACTATAAGCTATTTGGTGGCCGTGTTCCTTAAACCTCTGTCCTTAGGTTTAACTCGAGAGGCTGAAAAGTAGGCATTTTGGCGTCAGTTGCAGCAAAATGACTTGAACCATGGAGCTCTCACACATAGTGCTGGCTCCAGCCTGCATGGTGTGATATAAAGGGAGTTGATCTGGATGTCACTGTTCAGAGATCCTTCTCCCAATGGCCTTTGTCATCTAGCATTAGAGGCTCATTCCGTAAGTGCCTTTTAATCTTTTGCAGCATTTTCATCGATGACAATATTATGTTGCCCTCTCTCGTTGTTTCCTGGATAGAAGTCAGAACTTTCAGTAGGAAGTAAAAGAAACCCAATTCAGACTTGTTTAAAGCCAACAAGTCTGTCCTTTGGCTTATGTAACTAAAGGTTGTCTGGCTTCAAGCATCTTGCAAACCAAACCGTCAGGGTCTGCACTCTTTTGCTTGGTTCCACTCTTAGATTACTTTCTGATTCTCCTTTTTCACCTGGTTTTCTCCTCCTCCCCAAGTCTTGGTGGCTACTCTATGCCTTTTCCTTCTTCAAATCATAGAAAAGTACTGGGATTGCCTCTTGTTGGACTAAGTACAATTCTTGAACCAATTGCGATGGGAATGGGAGAACGAGTTGTATTTGGATGCTGGACAGGCAAAAAAACCCAAAAATCCAGATGTCTATAACCTTGGCCATTATATATATCAATTCATACAGGACACATGCTATATTCTTTAGTATCTGCCAGTGTGTGTATGCATGTTGCTGGCTATATGAAAAGGCCTAATAATTAATAGCTGACTAATTGAGGAGTTGATGAGAAGGGAGACCAGAAAGCACTGCAAGGCTATTGGGTACCTGAGAGAAGGATAGAAAAAAAGGTGAATTTAGAAACAAGTCTGTAATGGTTTTAAAACATGTGCATGTAGCCTTGTTTATTGGGCCCTCTGATCTTGGAGCCTGGATCCATCACGTAAGAAGCAAAACATAGGACCACCATGTGGAGAGGCCACGTGCAGGTGCACTGGTGGACAGCCCCAGCTGAACCAAGCCTTCCAATCACCCTTGCAAAGGCACTGAACATGAGAGTGAAGCTGACTGGGATCCCCAGCCCCTCCACCAGTTGAGTGAATACCATAAGACCTTTGTTGATGTCACACCAAACAGAAGAACCACCAGCTGAGCCCTGCCTGAATTCCTGAGCCACAAAAGTGTAGGATATAATAAACTAGTGGTTGGCTTAAGCCACTGAGTGTTGGGGCAGTCTGTTGTCCTGTGATAGATAACTGGAGCAAGCTGCCATCACTTCAACACCTTAATGAGAAAGTCAAGACCAAATACGTTTCATATTACTTTGACTATGATCTCAACACAAATGTGTTATAAAAAGAACTGTTTATGAAGGAAGATTAAACGACTTTTTTTTCCCCCCAGAAGGCTTTCAGATAATAAATTGGTCTTCCTCCTGCCAGCAGCTTGTTGGCGAGCTGCCCCCTTTAATCTCGGGGAGCCTGTTGCGGCACGAGCAAGAGGCAGAGGCCAAAGTCTCACTTGCTTGTCACAGCTTTGCTGCACATGGTGGCTGGTTACAGGTCCCCAGGGACCTGGAGAACTTCTGTTTCCTTATGGAGCTGGGTCTTGGCAGGCCAGTAGAGTGTATTCTGTCAGGGGTATTGCAAAATAGAAAGTAGGCTCCCTTTCTGGAAACTTTATGTTTTTCTTTCCTATGTTTCTCCCTGCAGATATACAGCCAGCTGTTACTCCAGAGACTTGTGAATAACCAGGCAGGGAGAGAGTCGGTGAATTTTGCGATGGGTCTAAAGACTTGTCCTATGCATTCCTCTACAGACCCTCCCAGCCTTTCTCCTTACCTCCATCCAAAGGCGCTGCCCCCCATAAGCTGTTCAGAACAACCAGGCATGTATGCACATGCACGTGTTTGAGTACCCACAGTCTCCTCAGGAAGCAGTGTCCCAGCTGGGGCTCCCTGAGACCACTCCCAGAATACTGCACTGTTTTCTATTCCTGACTTCTCAGTTAGCAAAAGCAAGTGAAAAGCATGTCTCCTCACCCCTCAACTCAATCACTGATTTATATAGCTTGTTCTGTACTAAACAGTGTTCTAGATTCTGGAAATATATTCATGGACAAAACAGATAAGAATCCAGTGGGTATGGACTCTACCCTCTAAAGGGGAAAGGGAAGGAGACACACACAAATGATAAGCTCAGTCGATTAGTTGAACATACTGTGTGTTCAGGGTGTTAAATGAAATGGAAAAATAGAGCAGGGATAAAGCAAGATTGAGAATGGGTGAGGGGGGTTGTAGTGACCAGTAGGGTGATCCCAGGAGGTTGCCTTCTTTTTTTTAATTTTTAAAATTTTTTTATTTTAAAGATGTGGGGTACAATTCAGGGTTAGTTATGCAAATATTCATAATGCAGGTATCCTTGTTGATGAGGTGTGCCCCGCCCCCCCCCCCACCCCCAATTAGCAAATCTTGTTGGCTCCACCTTCAAAACACTTGAAATCCACCCGTGTCTCTCCT